>MASP02000317.1:0-71391 GCA_001693025.2 Colletotrichum lindemuthianum
TGTCAGATTGGGTACTTAAGCCTACGAACAGTTACATCAGTAACATGTATTGTGTGGGCCCACATCCTTTTGGCCGTATGGTCAATTTGACATCAAGAGTCCCCCCCAATGGCTTGGTCTGATGCACCGTGCACGCGAGCTGTGGACCCTCGTTGCCCATTGCAGTTTAGCCGACACGGGACAGTTGCAAACAAAGGACGTACCGTTTCTTGTCTGTCCAGTGTCTCTGTCTCTGTCTCTCCGCAGGGCACCAAGGCAGACACAACCTTGGGAGGGGCTGGCGAGCCGGACGCCGGACTCAACATGGACGGTGAGGTGCAGGGGTTTATCGGCGGCAGATCAATGGCATGTCCTGGCCGGAGGGTTGAGGTGGCCTAATTTCAGACCTCGTGGACGTGTTGGCAGATTCGTTCAGGCACAAAGTCGGAGCCGGCCAGGCCCCTGCAGGCACAGGCAGTTGCTGATACTGTCCATGTATTCGTATACACAGTAGGTAGAGTAAGTCACGGAATAGGTATTGCGGCATGCTCCGACGAATGCATGGTGGTACGGACGCTCGCACATATTCTCTTGCAATTGAAGCTGCCAGGTGGGAAAGAGCAAATGGCGAGGTACATGAGCCCCAAGTACATGCGCCTAGCGCACCTGTCTGCCTTGGGCGACAAGCACCTCCTGCTGGCTGGCGAGAGGCTGGCAGCGAAAAGGCCCCATGGCTCAAGGCCCGCAAAGCTCCTCAACCCTTGCTGCTTCGATGGCTGTGGCAGACACGGAGAATCGGCTTGGCAGGGCAATATGTCATTATGGAGATTGCTGGATGGGACAAACGCGTCGGCACCTGGTGTCGCTGTCGTAATTGAGGGCAGTGTTTGGACGGCGAGTCGTTCAAACCCTGGGTTCTTTGTACCTTGCACAACCACGACCACGACCACGACGACCACGTACCACCGACGAAGGGCCTTACGCTGCGCAGTGCCTACCTGCCTGACTTTTCCAGGTACTTACTTTGAGGTACCTAAGGTGCCACAGTCACTGTCTGTATGCCCCTCCTGCTGTCCACGCCAGTGAGTAAGGCATCCGTACCGTAAGGTAGTCCTGCCTCGCTGATTGACGGTACTTCCACCCTCCCCACAGAACGCTAGCGTCGCAAGGTACCTGTCCAAGTCAGCCTCCAGACGTTGGGTTCCTCTGTACTTGTCCATACACAGTACCTATAGCGACTGCAGCGTGGTACTCTACGCCCTGTACCTTGCTCGAAGGTACACCATCCCGGCCTCTCTGCCGTCCCAGCAAAACGGCCGGGAATCTGATTGCTCCAAGGGGCATTTGCAATGCCACTTCGTCGTACATCACAACTTTACTGAATACCACCACTATTACCACCACACCGAAAAAACACACACACACTCACAACCAAGCAGTCCTCCTCCCGACGCGCTCTCTCTCCTACGAACCTGTCCGTCCTCCTCCGGCCATGCTCTATTGCGCGTCGACTTAGCTTCGAAACGACCGCCCGGCATCATTATGCTACCCAGCCCTCTTGCACGGCCTTCCATCCCACTTCACAGTCTCTCTCCGAACACCTTTGCGCGTCACACTTGCTCCGTCGACGAGACTTCACCTTGCACCACTTCCGCGTCGAGAACAAGCGGCAATCCACGGTCCTCCACCGCCCGCCGTTGATGGGCTCATGAGCAACGCTTTTGAAGACGAGGGTGTAATGGGTATCGACACCCTGAGCCCCGCCCTCGAGCTCTACAGTCACCAATGGCTCCTCCCCAGCAAAACGGGCCTGACGGCTCGTCACTCGTACGACCTTTGAATATCCCGCGCGTTCGTCTTGCTGCTGACCGCTTCGCAGAAACCCGTATCGTCCCTGAGGGCGCAATTCGAAAACATGAACAAGGGCGCCGGCGCCGGCGAGTCCGCAGCGTCAGGCCCCTCTCCTCCTCGAGCAGTCTCACCCGCTCCCAAGCCAGAATTCCTCCGAGACCCCAAAACCTCTACTGAAAGCCTCCCGATACCGCCTCCGAGGCCTCGAGATCGTGCGAGCATGTCCGCGCCGTCGCTCCCGATGCCGCTGCACGAGCCCGTCCCTCGCTCGCCAGGCCGCACACTAGGGGTGCCTCCCACCTTGAAACCGGAGCCCGTGAAGGCCCCTTCCGTCATGGTCGAGCCGCCCCAATCGCCGCCCAAGAACCCCGTCAGCAGATTCGCCCACGCCGACGCTCCGGCCTTCCTCAACGCCGACTCGGGCTCGTCGACCCCGACGACTCCCACCGCCTCGAGGCAGTTCAAGATCCCGAGCAGACCGCACACGCCCTCGCTCGAACCGCGAAGATCCCCGAGGCTGTCGGCCTCACAACCACCCTCACCACCACCCCCGAGGCGTTCCGGGGAAGTTCGGAGAGACAACAGGCCCGGTGTGCCTCCGCCCATCAACCGCGCCGAAAAGCCGTCGATTCACTCCCAGAAGCCCGCGCTCGCTGACCACAACCATGTCGCGGACCGGGCCAAGATCAAGCCGGAGACGTCTCCCTTCAGCAGTCCTCCGAGCAGTCCCGGCAGCACACACGACCAGACGCCCCCTACCCTGCCCACAAGGCCGAAACCGCCGGCCGTGCATTCAGATCCGCCGCCGCAGCAGCGCGGCAGGACGCTGGACGTGGGATTCGCGCCTCCGCCCGTGCACCATACCATCATGACCAAGAGGAACCTGCGAGACCAAGAGACCAACGGGTTCGTCAGGGGCCAGATCACCCCCCAAATCACTGGCGAGTCGCGACCCGCCGTTCCCGCACTCCCCGCAAGACCGCTCTCCATCGCCGCCGAGCCCCCGCCTCGGCCCCCCGTATCAGTGACCATGAAACCGCCCCCGCGCCCCCCGAGACCGGGAATCAACACGAGCGCCATCTCCGAGATGCAGCCTCCGCCGAAGCGCATCGTCTCGACGCCCACCGCTCATGTTCCTCCTCCCGCGCGCTTGCCGGGTCGTGCAAACACGGTGACGGATCGGTCGTCGGAGCGGACGACTGCTGCGCCGCGTCCTCCACCTCCGCAGCCTCCCCAACCCGTGCACCGTGTGCAGCATGCGCAGCATGTGCAGCCAGTCCAGCAGGCGCTGCCGCCACCTCAGCCACTAGCCGAGCCCACGACGGCCTTGATCCCGTCCAGTAATAACCACAAGGTCGAGATCAACGGCACAAATCACACCTTTCCGGATTCTTCCAACGTCAACCGGAGACCACCCTTTATCAAGCAGGGAATGTACGAGGTACAGACAAAGTACGATCCCCGCACATTCGACGTCTGCGGCGATCTCGTCTGTACCACGGGCCACTTGACGCGGGTGTGGAGTCTGCGGGACGGAGAGCTTCTGATGAGTTTTGCGCACGGCGAAGGCATCAAGGCTACCGCGGTGGCCTTCAAGCCCGGAAACAACGTCGACGAAGAGGGGCAGAGGCTGTGGATCGGCAACAACTTTGGCGAGCTCATGGAGGCGGACATTGCGACGCAGAGCGTGGTAGCGACAAAGCCCGCTGCGCACGGCCGACACGAGGTCATCAAGATCTACCGCCACTTCAACGAGCTGTGGACGCTGGACGAAACGGGCGGTCTCCTCGTCTGGGGTCCCGACGACACGAGCACCCCCAACCTGACGAACAACTCGCACCAGGCGTTCCGCGTCCCCAAGGGCCACACGTTTTCGATGATTGTGGGAGATGACTTGTGGCACGCGACGGGAAAAGAGATTCGCGTGTTTGCACCGTCGCTGGATGGACAGACTCAGTTCCAGGTCTTGGTGCGGCCCCTGATCCAAGACTCGGCGGGAGAAGTCACCTCGGGCGCCACGGTCCGATCGCAGCCCGGCAAGACATTCTTTGGCCACGCTGACGGCAAGGTGACGATATACAGCACGAGCGACTTTTCGTGTCTGGGCATCGTGAACCTGAGCTCCTGGAAGATCAACTCGCTCGCCGGCGTCGGCGAACACTTGTGGGCGGGCTTCAACACGGGCAAAGTCGGCGTCTACGATTTGGCGACGACGCCGTGGTCCGCCAAGAAGGATTGGCAGGCCCACGAGAAGAACCCCGTGGTGAAGCTGGTCTCGGACTCGGCGAGCTGTTACCGCATGGACCGACACCAAGTCGTCTCGCTCGGCGCGGACAACATGCTCCGCGTTTGGGACGGCCTCCTCCAAGACGACTGGCACGAAACGGAGATGAAGGGGATGGACCAGCAGTACTGCGAGTTCCAAGATCTAAAGGTCCTGTGCATGACGTGGAACGCCGGCGCGTCTACCCCCCACAGCCTGCGCTACGGAGAAGAAGACGCGACCTTTTTCAAGAGCCTGCTTCAGGCCAACAGCTCGCCGGATATCCTCATCTTTGGCTTCCAGGAACTCGTGGACCTCGAGGACAAGACCGCCACAGCTAGTAAGTCTGGCGAATGCCCCACCAGAGAGATGTAGTGCTAACGGCCGCAGAACGTTTCCTCAAAGTGAAGAAGAAGGAGGGCTCAGACCAAGAGCGCATGAGCCACCAGTACCGCGACTGGAGAGACTTTTTGCTCAAGAGCCTCGACGAGTACATGCCGCACGACTGCCTGTACCACTTGCTGCACACGGCCACCCTCGTAGGCCTGTTTACCTGCATCTTTGTCAAGTCGACGCTTAGAGACCGCATTCGAAACTTGAGCGCATCCGAGGTCAAGCGCGGCATGGGCGGCCTGCACGGCAACAAGGGGGCCATTGTCGTGCGGTTCATGGTGGACGACTCGTCCCTCTGCTTCATCAACTGCCACCTGGCCGCGGGCCAGTCGCAAGCCAACAGCCGCCACAACGACATCGCCGCCATATTGGAGGCCCAGATTCTGCCCCCCGAGCGAGACGCGAGCAGCCGCCTCGACAGCTACATTGGCGGTGGCGACGGCACCATGATCCTCGACCACGAGCTGTGCTTGTTGAACGGCGATCTCAACTACCGCATCGACACCATGTCGCGCGACACGGTCGTCATCGCCGTCAAGCAGAACAACCTAGCAAAGCTGCTCGAGCGAGACCAGCTCCTCGTGGCGAAGCGGCGGAACCCCGCGTTCAAGCTGCGTGCCTTTGAAGAGATGCCCATCACCTTTGCGCCGACGTACAAGTACGACGTCGGAACCGACAACTACGACACGAGCGAGAAGAAGCGCTCGCCCGCCTGGTGCGACCGGCTGCTGTACCGCGGCGGAGGGCGGATCAAGCAGATCGACTACAAGCGGCACGAGGTGCGCGTCTCGGATCACCGTCCCGTCACGGGCAGGTTCAAGTTCACGGTCAAGAAGATCCAGCCCAAGGCCCGGGCGTTGGCGTGGATGGACTGCCAGTCGAGGTTCGAGGACCTCAGACTGCGCGAAATCAACAATGACAAGTGAGCGGCTATCGATGCGTGCATGGTGTCGTGCCAATACTAACGCGTCGCAGGGCGGCTTACCTAACAGACGTTATTGGCTACGACGCCGCCACGGCCAAGAGTATCCTCCGGCCGAGAAACGACCGAAGCCCGAGCAGGCACCGGGAAGAATAGACGCAGTCCCGATTTATTATTAACGAACCATTGACGATTGGCCACGGGTTTTAGATGACTGGAAAGCGGTGACGCTTCGGGGTCGGCGCGGAGGGGGGCCGAGGAACTCACGAACGGGCACGAAGCAATGGGGCGGAAAAGGATCACGCAGGCGGGGACGGCACGACAGACACTATTGAACGTGCAACCACGAATTGGCATGGAAACGGCGTAGTTAGAGAAGACTCTGGGGATTCGGTTTGCCCACGATGGCTTCCATTGTTTGCCAGGCCATTTAGCTTGCATTGACGAGTTGACTTTGCAATTCTTGTGATTCCCACACATGCGTGACGCTGAACGAGACCTGGGCGGGCCGCGTCCGGTGCCTTGCATGTCATGCGCTCCGTGACGTCGACGGTGCATGAGCGGCGGCCGGCGGCAGTCTGCGTCGTGCAGCGAAAAACACCGCTTGCAACACGAGATGACTTGCGCGGGGCGGAGACTGTCACAGCAGATGCACGTGGGAAGCAGGCTGGCCCAAATCAATTTGTATTAATCCCGTTCCTCGGAACTCGTTTCTATGGAAATCTCGAATGTAAAAGTGAATGACGAGTTGTAGCAACTCTCTGTTGGGGGCCTTGCTTTTCGTTTTGGTGGGTAAACTTTTCGCAACGTGAGATCAATCTGGTCTATATTCTTCTTTATTCCGCAAGTCCCTTTTCGCTTCCGAACACAACGTGGCATCAATGACGCGCGCCACACCACTCACAGACCCAAGAGGGCCTTGGCGCCGGGCTCGCTGCAGACGTAAATAACGTCGTGGTCGTCGGAGAAGCCGTTGAACTTGGTGGCGGAGCACTTGGTGTAGGCGCCCATGTCCTCAAAGTAGAGCCAGTCGCCGACATCGAGCTCGTGCTCAAAGGAGATTGTCTCCGTGATGCGGTCGATGCCGTCGCAGGTGGGACCCCAGACCGAGTAGCGGATGCCCTCGCCGTCCGGGCAGGCGTTGGCAGAGGGGCAGTCGTAGAGGGTGGCGGGGCCGGCGCGCAGGACCTTGGCGACGGGGTGCTGGTGGTCGAACATGATGCTCGAGAAGTTTCCGTACAGGCCGTCGTTGATGTAGACCATGTAGCGCTTCTCGCCCTCGGCGGCGGGGTCCTCGACGGTGCGGCGGGCAATGATGTTGCAGGCAATCGTGAAGGCGGCCGAGACGTAGTAGCGGCCCGGCTCGGCAATGATGTTGACGTTGCTGCTGACGGGGAAGTACTCGTCGAGGGCGCCGCGCAGGACGGCGGCCATGTCCTCAAAGGTGTCGCCGCAGAAGCCGCCGCCAATGTCGAGCGTCTTCATCTGGAAGCCGTAGGCGCGGCCCTGCTCAAAGACCTCGTAGGCGTCGTAGACGGCCTTGTAAAAGGCCATGGGGTCGGAGGCGCCGGAGCCGACGTGGAAGGAGACGCCGACGACGTTGAGGCCGAGGTCCTTTGCGGTGGCGAGGAGCTCGTTGGTGGCGTCCTTTGCGGCGCCGAACTTCATGCTCAGGCGGCAGAGGGAGGACTCGTCGTCGGTCATGATGCGGAGGAAGAGCTCGGCGTCGGGGAAGAGCTTGGCGACCTTGCGGAGCTCGTCGGCGTTGTCAAACGTCATCTGCTTGACGCCCATGGCCTTGACGTAGCGCACGTACGAGTTGGTCTTGCAGGGCTGGGCGTAGATGATGCGCTCGGGGCTGGTGCCCATGGAGAGGACCTGGTCAATCTCCGTCTTGGAGGCGCAGTCGAAGCCGGTGCCGAGGGCAGACAGGAGCTGGAGGACCTTGGGGTCCGGGTTGCACTTGACGGCGTAAAAGGGCTTGACGCGGGGCAGGTTGAGCTTCCAGCGCATGTGCTGGCGGTAGACCTCGCCCAGATCACCGACGAAGAAGGTGTCTTCGTCGCCGGGTTCGCAAATCTCGTGGTCGATGCCCTCGACGCGCTGGCGGAGGGCATCGCCAATCAGCTGCTTGGGGTTGATCACGCCATGATTGGCGTGATGGACGTGGTGGGATGCAGTCTTCAAGACTGGCACATAGGTACTAGCATAATTGATAGTAGCTGGTGCAAAGCGGTCGATCGCGGCTGTTGCCATAACCATATCCCAAGCGGTTGACGGGTGATTTCGTGGGAGGGGTGGACGAGGTACAAGATTTGCGGACGTGTCGGAGGGTAAGTCTCGACAGGCTAAATCGTATCTTTCGACGGTGGCGGATGGAAGAAACTAGACGTCTCCCCTGTTGGTATTTTTTTTTTTGTTGAACAATTCGATAGGTGGTGAACCTAGAGCAAGAGAGTTCTAGGGTGGTCGAAAGCGATAGCAGACGGAACCCTCAGTGATCTGACGAGGTCTCCTCGACTCCCCCTCGGCAAGAGGAAGAGGCGCAGAACTCCTCTTATGCGGCAGCTGGTTGGGGGTCGGAAAAGACGGGGGCGTCTGGTGCAGCAAAGCGTCGAACAGGAAGGACTCGAGCTCTTGCTTAGACGACTTCAGCAGGCGGAGGGATGGCGTTGACGATGTGCAGAGTCTTTCGGAGGCTGAAATCTTGGTCACTGACGAAGCTCACGGCCAGGGAAGCCGTGCTGGGCTGTGTTGCCTTTGAATGGACCAAAGGCTAAGTCGGGGCGACGAGAATGGGCGATCTTTATACAAAGATCTAAAAGGCGCGGGCTGGTTAGCTTGCTGTTGTTTACTATGAGGGTTTTCTCGACCGTGTCCAAGGTCCAAGGAGACGATACGGCCGCGAGCAAGGGGGAGGGCGAGATGTGAAATGGCAGAGCGGTTTTCGGTCGCACGAGGTGGCCAGGGAAGAGCAGCTTCATTCACGTCGAGCAGAGTGTGCGAGTGGTGATGACGGTGCCATGTGACGCGAGGCTTGCAAGGTCCAGGCAAGATGCGCCACCGTCGGCAGCGGAAGTAGCCGTGAAAGAAAGACGGACACGTACCAGATGATGCGAAGCTGGACAGAGAGACGAAGCTCGGAGTCCAAGTAGCTGGTTAACAATTGCTGTGGTTGCGAGAAGCGTAAGCTGTGCAGAGGTGCGGTTGAAGATGAACCTGGGGTTGGTGTTTTGTACCAAGTGTGGCGGGGTCTGCAAAGGCTTTTATTGCGACGGACGCGAGGGTTCAGCACCAGGTCTCAGGTCTCAGGTCTCAGGTCTCGACAGGTACCTGTAGTGGGGCCAGAACCCGGTACGGCAGCCGGCCACCTCACGCTTCACTTTTTCCAGTAACAGACTGCCCACATTTTTTTGTTCAAATTTTTCCCAGGCACTGTCACCAGACGGCTGTCCTTTCGGGCTCTGCAACTCTACCTTCTCTGAAGACCCTATGACTCTTGTAATGACGGTAGATTTTGCTTCTAACCAAGGCCAGGCCCCATCAAAGATGACCAGTCAGCAGAGTAGCCCCGAGGTACCCAGTTTCAACATCCCAAAGTGTCCGCCGTTGAGGTCTGAATACACAGTAACTTGCAAGTACAACACAAGGCCCAAGGCCCAAGGTCGCGTCTTGAATGGAAGCCCTCTCCTCGGCCCACCCGAACCGCCCTTTGAGTTCGAGTATCCGTACATACATCATACATAGTAGGTACTAATTATGTAGTGAACGTCTCCGTACCGTGACACGGGCTCCTCGGCCTCGCCAGCCGCTGTTTGCCCTTTCTTCAGCGTGAGGTCATGTACGGAGTACCTACACCCCTTGCGTCCCAGACACCGCGACATGCAGAACAAGGTACGCGGGCAGATGTACTATGTATCTCATGTACTCTGTGAACCGTACCGAGTCCCAACTCCCAAGTGGATGTGGAAGGCCTCAGACTTGCGAGGTTGGCAGTTCATCCACCATTACGAATCGGAATCGGCCATCGCTGTCGCCTCTGGTGCTGGTGCTCTGCGAAAAGATATGCCCCCCCCTTGGTATCCCTCCACTTCCCTCCGTCTTCCAACTTTGTGCCTGTTTGACCGTCTGCGATCTTCCTTGCAGCCTGCACCTCGTCGCATTGCCCATGCAGCAGCCAGCGCACCTCTCCTGCAGTTGTCAACTCGCCATCATCGATCGTGCTGACACATCGGCCTCACCCAGACCGCAACTTCCATTTCCCATGTCGAGGCCGGGCAACATCACCAAAAGAGAATGCCCTTCCCCTGGCGGCCTTCTCGTTCCGGTCTGCTCTACCGAGTAGCCAAGTAGCACATCTAGTGCGGCCTATGTGCATGGCGATATTCTGGAGGAGCATGGGCTCGCCAACCCTAAAGTTCCGTGCTCAAGGCACGACGAACTGTTGACGGACGAGGCAACCTCTCGCGAGGAAACGTCCACTCGACTCTTGTGGACTCTGAATAGCTTGAATTATGCCTCCGTGCCTCGAGGGGAAGCGGGTTACCTCTCGGCTTCCAGACCTGGACCCCAGACCCAGACCGCCGTCGATGGCTTTCGTGACTGACTGGCTCCTTGCGACGTCCCCGATAAATTCCCTCATCGCATGCCCACTCGTACGGCTACCATGATTAGCCTGATTCCACGCAACTCAAAGCACGGAGCTCAAACAGGTGGCTTCTGCGCCGTAGCTGCCGTCACATTTCGCAGACATCCACGGCCAAACGGCCGCTCACCCTCCTCGAGCACCAGGACAAGCCGGCACATCGCCCAGAAGCATGTGCATCTCACCTTTCTGCATTTGCCCCTTACCGCGCGTACTGGCGGCATTGCTCACCCGGCAAGCCATGAGGTATTTTGTAGTCTTATTTTTGGGCTGCCTCACAAAGCCCGCTCGTCTTTGGTGTTCATCCTTTCCAAGCCCTCCTCGGCCTTGGTTTATGCCTCACGAGCCGCAGTGCCTCCGTTCAGGTCGTCCACTTTGTCCTCATCTGTTTGATTGTGTATTCTTTGGACGGGAATGACGTATGCGGGGCACTGGCGCACTCGCGCCGCGTTTTCGTCTAATCTGCTGCTGCGGCTTTTCATTCAGTCACTCATCCGCCTTGCGTCCGTCCAGACTACCGTAATTCGTTTCATCTGATTGGCTCTCGGCTCTCGGCTCGTCCACGCCGGTCTCGCCTACTTCGCTTGTACTCTGCGCCTTAGTCCAACGATCCAATGCTGAGGATGTCAGTTCTGATAGAGCGAGCTGGCCGGTTATTCCAGGCACCTTCCGGCGTCCGGAATCCCCAGGCTCATGTTTGTTTGATCTTGCGTTGTCTAGTGGTCTCCAGGCCATGGAATTTGGCAGGAAGACGTATCGTATCTGAACGCGTGCCCCCGGGTGCATGTCGAAAAAAAAAACCTTCTTTCTGGTCGTGAGATGGGTATAGATAGTTTACAGGTGTGCTGTACATATGTTACATGCGCGCGACTCGAGGCCGTAGTATACAGTTGGTGTCTTGAAGAGGCGCTCCTACTCGGCGCCGTTGATGTCCATCTCGTTAATGTCCCAGGTGCCGTCTACCCACGGGCGCTTCTCGCCCAAGAAGGCCACGCGCTCCTCCTTCTTCTCCAGCGCGTCGACAATGTATTTCTGCGCAACGTCACGTACCTGGTCCTTGGACACGTCGAGGAGCTGCTCGCGGCGCTTCTGCTTCATCTCCTCCGTGATGCCGGACATGAACCGCCCCATGCCCTCCGCGTTGACCGACTGCGGCGCGTCGACGCTCTGGAAGATGGAGATCTTGGCCTCCTCGAGGTCGCGGTCCGCCCACTGCTTGTCCCTGGCCCACTGGCCGGCGTTGCGCATGATGGACAGCGTGTTCTGGGGGTTGGGGTCGCGGTACGAGTAGAAGCCGAAGAGGCCGTCCAGCGCGCGGGAGTAAGCTCCGCCTCCGTAGGCGCCGCCCTTCTCGCGGATCTCGTGGTGGAGGTGCTTGTGGGTGAGGAGCTGCGACAGGACCTGCAACGGCGCTCCGTCGGGCGACGTGTACGAAACGGTAGGGATGGCCAGGGAGCCGTAGTAGACCTGGTACGGCAACGGGAAGAAGGACTTGATGTTCTTCTGGAGCCCAAACCTGGGGACGGGCGGCCGCCCTCCATCCCGTTGCAAGGGCCCGGTGGGCTTGCCGCTGGAAACGGACGACATGAAGCCGGTGAGCGCTTTCAGGTTGGCGCCCGTGCTTTCCGACCCGCACGTCAGTGCCGTGCGGAAGTTGCCACCAGCGAGCGCGATTTTCTGGATCTGTTTGAGCTTGGAAACGACGTCCTCCAGCCCGTCCGATTCGGGCCGGTTGGCCAGCGACGTCACAAGCTTGACCTGGGAGAGGCCGCCAATCTCCTGCCTGTGCCACGCACTCCGCGTCAGGAGACCCTCCGCGAAGCCGCGGGCGTACTGGTGCCCCGATGAGGCAATGTCGTTGACAACACCATCGGCAGACGCCTGGAGAAGCTGCCTGATGCGCATGGCGGCCTCCGGGCTGTCAAAATCCGTGTCCTGCACCAGCTGGCGCAGCAGGTCGAACATGACGGGCACGTTTCGGTCCAGGGCCATGCCCGTGAAGGTCAGACCCTCGCTGGCCTGGTGGAAGTCGGTCGGCGAGGGCGTCGAGTGGTAGCCGACCGAGACCCCGCCAGTCTTGAGCTTGATCAGGTCCTCCAGCTGCTCCATGGACATGTCCTTGGTGCCGAGACGCATGATGCTGTCGGAGAAGAGGGGGATCAGCTCCCTGAGCTCGTCGGGCAGGTTCTCCAGGGTGTTGATGGCGCGGAAGTAGGTCAAGCCGTTTGTCGGCGCCTCGCGCCACTGGATCTTGACGCCGTCGGCCGTCTCGTCGCGCACGACGACGGGTTCCCTGCTGCGGGGGATGTCCTTGACGTGGACGGTCGGGAGGCAGCCGAGGTCCTCCGTGTTGGACTTGCCTTGCTCCTTGAGCAGGTCGAGCTCCCGCTCCTCAAACTTTTTGCGCGCCTCGGCCTCGCCGCCGGCTGCCTCGGTCGCCTGCTGGATCTTGGACGCCAGTCTCTCCTTTTCCTCGCGAGCCAGGTCTTCGCTGAACGTGGTCGAGGGGGCCATGGTGAACGACAGGGTGTTGTCGTTCAACAGGTACTTGTCGATCAGGCTCTCGAGGTAGCCGCCCTTGGCGAGGGCAGTCTCGAACGCCGAGATGGTGTCGTTCCACGCGAGCGAGTCGAATGGGTCGACACCGGTGAACCACTTGGGCTTGAGGCGGTGGAGCATCGACATGCCAAAGTTGGCCGTCTTGTGCTTCAGCGTCAGCTCGAGCTGGTGCAGGGACCCGTCAATCTTTGTCTTGTCGAAGCCCTTTTCGCGGACCTCCTTGAGGATGCGCTGCACCTCGGTCTTGAGCTTGGGGACGTCGGCCTCCTGCACCCCCGTCAGCCCGACGGAGAAGATGCCCAACTTCGCCGAGCTGTCGTAGCCGGCGTTGGGGCTAAAGTCGGTTCCCAGGCCGGCTTCGACCAGGCCCCTGTACAGCGGCGATCCATAGCCGTCCATCAAGAGGGTGGACAGCAGCGCGAGGGAGAAGGACTCGACGACGTTGGTGGTGTCGCCCATGATCCACGAGACGGACGTCTTGAACTGCCTATCCGGGTCCACCAGCGGGTCGAGGGGCCCGTACGCGGTGACGTCCCTGGGGCCCGATGCCAGACTGATGGGCTTGTGGACGGTGGCGTCCTCGGGTATCCTCTCAAAGGCGCTGAGCTGGGTGTTGACCTCCTGGAGGTGGTCGGCCAGGGGCATGTCCCCGTAGGTGAAGAGCTTGGCGTTGCTGGGGTGGTAGTGCTCGGCGTGGAACTTGCGCAGCTGCTCGTAGGTCAAGTCGGTGATCTTCTGAGGGTCGCCACCAGAGTTGTTGATGTCGGGGAAGATGTGGTCCTGGAACCGGATGTAGAAGAGGTACCCGGCGTCCGACATTTGGCCCTTCATCTCGTTGTAGACGACGCCCTTGAAGACGAGGTCGCTCTCCTCGCCGTCGGCAGCCTGCGGGTTCTCGGGCCCGATGCGCCATCCCTCCTGCGTGTAGTCGGACTCCTTCAGCAGGGGATGGAGCGTCGCATCCATGTAGACGGACATGAGGTTCTTGAAGTCTTGCGAGTTTGTTGTCGCAAACGGGTAAAAGGTGTGGTCGGACGCGGTGAAGGCGTTCATAAAGTTGGACAAGGTCCGCGGCAGCATCTTGAAAAAGGGGTCGCGGATGGGGTACCTGTGCCTATCAGCCATCGCTCGCGGTACGCCGTCTCTTCAAGAGGACGCGGCTTACCTCTGACTGCCACATAGCGTCGTGTGCTCCAGGATGTGAGGCACACCGGTGTCGTCGGGCGGGTTCGTCTTGAAGCCGATGGAAAAGACATTGTTGCTGTCGTCGCGCGCAATGTGCAGGTAGTCGGCGCCGGTCTTGTCGTGCTTGAGGTGCAGAGCCGTCAGCTCCAGCTCGGGCACGTGCTTGGTCCGCAGCAGCGTGAAGCCATGCAGCTTGTCGCCAGGCTTCGGGTACTGAGACAGCTCAGTAACGGCCTTGGCCGTGTTCTTGACGGCGTTTCGCAGCATTTTGGAAGGATGCGTCTGGAAGGTATCAGACGATCATCACAGGAAAGCAGGAGCGTCGAGTCTTGCCGCGTTGTCGGGTGCAGGTGCGGGTGCGAACAAAGAATGACTCCCAGACCTGGCAGGAACTGGCAGGAACAGGAACGACTGTGGAGCGTGGAGGCGATTCGCAGTGGTGGGTGCTGATTTCCCATGCCTTCCGTCGCTGGGAAATTTTGAGACGGCCACCACCTGTCGGTTCTGGTAGGAGCGCGAAGCTCCACCCAGCTCCAGTCGGCAGGCGCTATTCGTCATCACACAGTTCATGTGGGGTCCGTATTCATCAAACCGCGTGGTCTCACACTACCGGGTCGGCGGTCTTGGGTACTGCATTAACGGGCAGCTGCCACTGAACGCCCCGAGGCAGTGCGACGCTCCAGGCGTGCCAGGCCACCGTCAGCTACCTGGGCACTTGCTGTCTAGGTACCCAGCAAACTCCTTCTTCCTCCCTTCCCTTCCACGGCGCACAATTCGCGAAAGCCCCCCAAGACCGGAGGACCAGTGAGGATCGCGGCCAACTTTTACCAGGTATCGGTATTATCGGCATCATCATCTATACCGGAAATCCATTGTTGGACTCGGAGACTGTGGACCAGCTTCGCGTCAGAGCTGAGGTCTAATTACTACCTAACACGGCACACGACAAACTGCTTGTCGGGCATCGGTACGAGAGGCCCTTGCAGCACTTCCGTCCCTCCTCCACCCGTTTTTCTCGAGTACAGTGGCATTTCTAATGCGCACGCATACACTCACTTCAGACCGATCCACGCTGCTTTTCACCCTACCCCCAAGAATCCGCCACGGGGGTTCAATGAGGAAGACGCCGACCAGCGCCGACATCTCGACAGCCACCGCTTGACTGCTGCTGCCGCACCGAACCTTACCGGCGAGGGGTTTCGGCACTCTGCGCCCGCTAAATTTGCGACCCCGACCCGCCAGCCACCGAAACACGAATGCGAAGACCCGGCCGTGACGACGAGGCCACGACGACAAACACGATTGCCCCTCTCTGACCCGTCAAGTTATGCCCGCCAGCCAGGCAGACAACACCATGTCCAACGGTCAAGATGCTCACAGCCATCCGCCTGTGGCCTCCTTGAAGAAGGGGAAGCAGAAAAAGGCGGTTGACTCCACCGAGTCGGCGAAGCTGCTCGCGCAACGCATCTCCCAGCTCGAGCAGGAGTCGGCCGGAGAGAAGGACCAAGAAGCAGAGATTGGTGCGTAACACCTCCCACTCGTTGTTTTTCGTCCCGGACGGGCCGGCCCGGACCAAGTATGTCGCGTGAGCTTCAGTCTCAGCCCCTCAGAGGCCACCGCCCCCCCCCCCCCCCCCCCCCCCCCCCCCCCCCCCCCCCCCCCCCCCCCCCCCCCCCCCCCCCCCGGGGCCCCCCCCCCCCCCCCCCCCCCCCCCCCTATTGCTACAGGTCGGGGGCTGCCATGTGTTGGCGATCCCTGAAGCGCGGGGTCCTCGCAGGCGGTCGCGTCCTCTGTCTCTTGTTAGTCGAGCATCGCGACGGCATCGTGACTGACGCTATTCTCACAGAGCGGGAGGTCAAACGTGCGAACCGGGACTTGGCTCAGCAAGTGGCCAAGATGAGCGACTTGCAAAAGATCGAGCACCTGACGCGGAGGTCGAGCGAGCTGCTGGCCGACATGCGTCGCGTCGAGCGAGAGAATCAGAAAAACAAGAAACGCGGCGACTCGTTGCAAAAGGAAAAGGACGCCAATCGCACGGAGCTCAGCAAGACTGTAGGCCTTAAAGAGAAGCTGGAGAAACTTTGTAGAGAGCTGCAGCGCGACAACAACAAGTACAAGGTCGGTTTCGTCAGCCTCGTTTGCGGGAACGGAACCTTTGTGTGAGCACGATGCTGACGCTGCCCAGAACGAAAACAAGACTTTGCAGGACAATCTGAAGCACAACGGTTCAGCCTATGACGAAAAACATGCTGCCCTATTGGCCAAACTGGAGGGGATTCAGGAAGAAAAAGACCATCCTCGAAAGCAGGTTGTTGATATGAGTGTGGATACGTTGTAGGTCACTCTGGCTCTGCTGCTGCTGCCGCTGCCGCGGCTAACACGTCCCAGATTCCGGAACCGCTTCAAGTCGTTCATCGAACAGTACGAGCTGCGGGAGCTGCACTTTCATTCCTTGATGCGCACCAAGGAGCTGGAGGTCCAGTACAACATGGCACGCTACGAGCGGGAGAAGAAGTCGGCCGAGAACGAGGCGTCCAGGGCTCGCAATCTCCAGACGCAGGTCCAGACGTTTACAAAGACGGAAACGGAACTCAGGAATCAGCTCAATGTTTACGTCGACAAGTTTAAGCAGGTATGTTGCAAAGACGGTCAAGCAATGGTCACGGCTAACGCCTCAAGGTTGAGGACACGCTCAATAACAGCAATGACCTCTTTCTAACGTTTCGAAAGGAAATGGAAGACATGTCCAAGAAGACGAAGCGGCTGGAGAAGGAGAACGAGACGATGAAGCGCAAGCACGAGGCCACGAACGCCAACATCATTCGCATGGCGGAGGAGCGCGAGGACTGGAGGAAGAAGGCGGCCGAGGCCACCAAGAAGGCCGACAAGCTGAGGAGCATCATCGAGCAGATGCAACAGCAGGGCCGCAAGGTGCCTCCGGGCATGGCGGCCACGCTGGAGAGCTGCTACTCGGACAGCAACGGTCACCTGGACGGCGACGGCAGCGACTACTCGGACGAGGACGAGGGCGACGAAGACGCCAGCGACTTTGACGACGACACGGAGGAGGAGCCCCAGCCGTCGGAGCCGTCGCCGCCGCGTCCGTTTGGGCCAGAGCGTCCGCCGGTGCCCCAAGCCGCGACGAACGGTCACTAGGAATCCGGACGGAGTGGGTCAGGGGCCAACACGACCGCAGACGCTCAGCCCGGCGGCGCCGACGGCGACGGCGAAAACGAAAGCGAAAGCGAATCGGGAGACGCGTGGTCGCTCCGCAGGGTCTCGTCCCGTTTGTTTGCACGTCTTTCGCAACTCTGTCGCACCAAGATTGGTATGCTTGCTTCCTAGAGGCTGGCAAGTCTGGGAGTAGCATGCGAGCGTGTGAAGACCGAGCAATCTGGCGGCTTGCGCGACATGTGGCAGGGCAGTCAGTCTAGGGGTGTTGCGCTGTTGCGGGACTGAATTGTGTAGCACTATGACTGGCACTTGACCGGCTCCGACTCGATAGCCTCAGCGATTCTGAATACAGCGAAATGTCCACCATGTCACCATGTGCGCCGAGGAAGCGGTGCGGCACAGTTGAGGTCGAAAAGTCAATTGTGATGGTCGTTGTACAGCCAGGGCGGTCTCGGTCTTGCAAGAGACGTCGCAGGCCAGCAGTGACGTCGACCCCAAGGGTCACGAACGCTACTAACCGACAGCCCCAACGGAAAGTCTGTAATTTCCCCGGGTC
Organism: Colletotrichum lindemuthianum; assembly: GCA_001693025.2. Classification (NCBI taxonomy): domain Eukaryota; kingdom Fungi; phylum Ascomycota; class Sordariomycetes; order Glomerellales; family Glomerellaceae; genus Colletotrichum; species Colletotrichum lindemuthianum. The sequence continues at coordinate 17,528 of MASP02000317.1, forward strand.
CACCAGGTAGCGCTGCAACCACTGAAAGCAAGCGGATAAGACGCTAACCCTGCGATGAGAAAAAACAGTGGGCAGGCGCCTCGACCCTCGATTACATAGCGCCTACCCTACCTACCTTTGTAGGTAAGGTATCTGCAATTACGGATTGCCTGGTATCCGTACAGGTATCTGAAGTCGGCACATGTACCAAAGTACCTACGCACTGTACACCAAAACGCACCATCACACGGCAGCCATACTGGTGCACCACTCCTGCCCTGCTGCACCGACCTGCATCGAACCCAGGGAGTTCCATACCTGCCTCACACTGACCTTCTCTGCGTGGAATGTTGGGCCCAACTTTTGACAGCTGATGTTGACTGCCTCGACTGCGTTTTGTTTTCGGCGCACTTGAAACCAACCCTACTCGCGCTGCCCACGCCCATGCCCATGGCTCCCTTGCACTCTTGAATTGCCTTTTTTGCTCGGCCAGGTTAACGTTAGGCTCCATCGACGAAAGGCCTCGACAGTATTATCCACGGGCAGAGTTGGTCGAGGCCAGCCCATCGCAGAACGCACTCCCTTGTTGTGCCCGGACGTCATCTCCCACGCCCGCGAGCCATTCACCACCATGGCCACACACTTCCTCGAGGACCCGCGACTCCGCCAGCGCTGGAACCAAATCTCCCATAACGCCGGAGAGGTGACGGAGAACGCCGCCGCGGGAATCTGGAGCTTTCAACATCACTACATCAATCCCTGCCTCGCAGCCATCGCCAGCTCCTTGGAGCAGTGCGCCACGCCCTGCCTGGGCGATCGTGAGGAGCGGACGAGACGCCGACGAGAGCGGGACCGGGCGGGCGGCCGAGCCGAGTACAGCTTCGACTTTTACGACGACTGGTATGCCGAAGACCAGGGCGGCTTCTTGGGCGGATGGGGTAACGACGACTGGGACCGACTCCTCGCCGGCACCGGGTCCCAGCGAAAGCATGATGGGGGAGAGGTCCAGGACCAGCCAAAGAGGAAACGAGGCATGAGCTACGGAACAAGAGGGCGAGGCACCAAGGTCTCGGAGTCCTCCGACCCGACCATCATCCCCAGCACCCAGCCCATAGGCTTCCTGGGCAAGCTGCCGTGGAAGTTGGGTAAGACGCTTCGATACAAGCCTAGTGCGGCCGACCTGCAAGACCACCCGCGGCAGCATGATGAGATGGGCATGGGCGAGAGCGAGCCGCTGCTTCCCGATGACGACTCGGACGATGGCATTTATCAAAGTCGGCTGGCCAAGACTAGGAATCGGAGCGGGACTGCCGGCTCGGGGGTCTCGTCAGACTCGTACCGATCCCGGGGCGACTTGTTCCCCAGCGACGGCGAGGGAGACGAGGACGCCGTGCCGCTGGACGACGAGTTCATGGTCCTGGACAAAGTCCGCGACGATCGGAGCAGCAGCAGAACAAAAGCGAGCAAGGGCAAGCGTCCCGCAGACAGTCGCCCGATATCGCGGACAGTCTCGCGCGCCACCATCGACTCCAACCATTCGATACGGAGCCTGGGGCTGCGGAGAAGCTCGACGAGCATACCCACCACGCCGGATACCCCGCGCGCGGTATCCTTGAAGGAGCTTCAGCAAGAGGACGAGCGGCTCGGACGCGAAGAAGACGAGGAAGTCGAACGCAAGAGAAGAGCCGCCTCGCAGCTTGCGTCGCATCGCGGTCTGCATGACGCCGGGTCTGAAGTGGTGTCGTACGAAGACATGTCGGATGCGAAAGACACTGAGGAACATGATTCGGGCCCTCCGAGTCAGACGGCAGAGGGACTAACACACAGTGACGAGGCGCCGGTGATCCGGTCCACGACGCAAGAAGGACAGTTTATACCGACGGAGGAATTCGTTCCCGCACGGTTACCGAGCTTCAGGTAGCTCACAGACGACAGCACACGGGGCCGTGTTCATGGACGACAGCACACAGACGGACCCCAGCGTCGTTTTTGTTTTTTTTGCTGCTGTATTAATAGTCGACCACGGTCGACATTCATGTCATTTACGATACCAACGTCTTGGGATGGGAAGGGAGCATTTCAATAGATCACCGCAAGCCATGGCGGGGGCATTCATCACGTAACGTTTTGGTCTCGGTGCCTCGTGGTGTTTCAACGCAGGAGCAAGGTGCTGTGCTGCTTCGCAGCCGCAGCCGCAGCCGCAGCCACTCGAGGTCTATCGACACTCTCCTTCACCTTCAGCCGACTCTACCGACAGCCACTTCACATGCACTGTGGCGTCCGGTTTCAGGCCGCTCGGAGCCGGGGTTGCGGCGAGCTGCTGTCCTAACAGGGCAATTGCCTCGGTGGTTTCCCCGCAAGATTACAACCCCACACCAAGCTCCCTTCCCCGGATTGCCTAGCTCCAACCGCGATGACACGACGGGCATAAAGAAGCAGATTTGCCGTCTTGGGCGGGATTCTCGTTATTGCGTACAACTGCCCGTCTAGTGCGTCCCTCTCTACGTCTTGCTTCGGCGCCCATTTACGCACGACAACACTCCCAAACAGCAAAGATGGCACCCTCGGGCCCCATCACCACGCCCATCACGACCCTCCTGGGGATCAAGCACCCCATCCTGCTGGCCGGCATGGCGCGCACCTCTGGCGGGCCGCTCGCCGCGGCGGTCTCCAACGCGGGCGGCCTCGGCGTCATCGGCGGCTTCCAGTACACGCCCGACCAGCTGCGCGAAATCATCGCCGAGATGAAGGACAACTTTGCGTCGCCCGACCTGCCGTTTGGCGTCGACCTCGCGCTGCCGCAGGTCGGCGGCAACGCCCGCAAGACGAACCACGACTACACGGGCGGCAAGCTCGACGAGCTCATCGACATCACCATCGAGTCGGGCGCGCGCCTCTTTGTCAGCGCCGTCGGCGTGCCGCCGAAGTCCGTCATTGACAAGCTGCACGCCGCGGGCATCTACGTCATGAACATGGTCGGCCACCCGAAGCACGCCGTCAAGGCGCTGGACCTGGGCGTGGACATCATCTGCGCGCAGGGCGGAGAGGGCGGCGGACACACGGGCGACGTGGCCAACTCGGTGCTCATCCCGGCCGTCGTGGACGTCGCGAGGCGGTACAGGCCCAAGATGCTCGGCGGCGGGCCGGCGCTGGTCGTCGCGGCCGGTGGCATCTCCAACGGCCGGTCGCTGGCGAGCTCGCTCATGCAGGGCGCCGTCGGCGTGTGGGTGGGAACGCGGTTCGTGGCGTCCGTCGAGGCCGGGTGCAGCGAGGAGCACAAGCAGGAGGTGGTTTCGTGCGGCTTCGACGGGACCGAGAGGACGCTCGTGCTGTCCGGGAGACCCTTGAGGATGAAGACGAACGAGTACATCCGCAAGTGGCACGCGCAACCGGACCGCATCAAGCAGCTCTGCGACCAGGGGATCGTGCCCATCGAGTTTGACTTCAACGAGGGCAACGACGTCGATCCGCCGCACCTCATGGGACAGGTGGCCGGTGCGATCAATAAGGTCCAGCCCGCGGGGGAGATTGTCGACGAGATGGTCAAGGAGGCGGTGGACATGTTGAAACTGGGGCACGTGTACCTGGGCGGCGAGAGGAGCAGATTGTAGGTGTCGTTTATTAGTGTACTATTTCGTGTAAGACGAATTGACTCAACAAATGGGTATTGGTTCGCTTTGGTCCGCTCCGCACGCTGTCCCCCGTGACTAGATGAACTCTGCCACGCGCACTTCCGTGTGCCCCCACCCCTGAGCAAGGTCTCTGAGCTCGTCTTGTATCCGCTCCGCCTCTGCTTTGGAGATGCCTAGTCTCTTCTGCACGTTCTTCGGGTTGCCCAGTTGCCGCATCTCGGGAAAGGGAACCATGTTTGACTTGGTGGCGCCCCCAAGCACCAGCGTCACCGATTCGAGTCCGGAGCGGTAACGACACTTGAGCCACGACGCGGGGCTTCTAAATGGCTCTTCGCACACGACAATGACGTGTCTTGCTCCGCGCACGGGGAAGCCCCCTCCGCCCTTGCCTTCGACGATGGCGATGCTGTCGTGGTGGAAGTCGATGTAGATCCGCCGGTCGCCCCAGGTGTTGAGTCTGACGAGAGTATACCGCCTCAGCGCCTCGTACCTTGCCTCGCGGCTCACGGACAGCAGGGCAGGGTTGGGGGCGTGATTCGCGAGAAGCGTCCTTGGGGGGAGGGCATGATTCCAAATCTTGAGTCGAAGTTCTGGGGGGAGTCTCGAAAATGGCGAAAAGGAGTGTTGTGGCCCGCGGACTTGCAGTCTCAGAGAGTCAATCTGCGTCGCGATTGTTGCTGACTTGCGCCGGGCTTCGGCCGTGAAGATGGTCGTCACCGTGTGGGCCAAGTGGGCGATGAGGACGAGCGGAAGCAGTGCAAGGGGCATTTCGATCGTCGGGCATCCTTCTGCTGCGCCTTTGCGTTTCTCCAGAGCAGACATTGTGACTTTAAAGGGCAAGCCGACAAAGAGGTGGTTGGTCTCTAGCAAGCGTGTATTCGTGACGGTGCCAGTGTCTCGTCAAGCTTTGAAACAGGGGCGCCGGCAGGGCTGGTTGGTGGGCAACGCCTCTCCTACTCTGTTGATCAAAGACAGGAGACAAGGTTGGACGCCCTCGATTCGCCAGCTGGGGGTCAAAGATTTCAGTGTTCGCCGAGTGTAAGGCGAGAATTCCGGCGTTCAGCGGACTCTTCTCTTGCGATGGGAGTGGCTGGCGAACCCCGAGAGCGCGGTACTGTCGGCGAGAACGGGGCGGCAACGCCACGGGGGGCCAACGGCGATACAGTCTTCAGAATCGGGTCTAGAAGGCCGGTCTTTGGCTAGGAGACCAAAGAGCGATGGCGGTGCGATTGGGAACAACTGCGTCAAGCGTCAAGCCACGGTGTGTTCTAGCTCGGGACGGTGGGTTTCGTGGTCCTTTGTTTGTTGATGAAGAGGCGGCGCGTGTCTGGATAACGTGGTGCAGTGGTGCTTTCTTGGGGTTGAAGTTCTGGCCCGAGAAGCGGAGATCGGGAACAGGAGGCCTATATGTGCTCGAGGCCGATGGCATGTCTCAGTCCATCTGACGATTCCCATCTCGTGTATGGATGATTCAACACTCTCGGCCAATCTGATGAGCCTGTGACGCTCGTCGAGGCATGGGTTGCGGATATTGGGCGCCGTCGGTTGTCCCTGCGAGTCTTGTGTTTGTCATCTTCCGGCATGGCAAACGCATCGGAAGGCGGCCTTTCTGAAAAGCACCACTCAAAAGAGGCAGACCGGCAGACTGAGGCTCGGTGCCACGCATACGGGCTGACCACTCACTGCCTCGAGGCTGCACTCGTGCTGGCGATATCTTCAACCCGGACGAAGAAACGTCAGACTGTCTGAGACAGCGCGTGTCGATGCGTGTGTCGATGCTGCGGATGACTGATGCCAGGAGGCGGGGACGTGCAGAATCAGGGAATCAAATAGGCAGGTCTGGGGAGGGCCGTTGGCGTGTTTGGGGACCTTCTCTGCTAGTGGTTAGAAGGCGAGACAGGTCTGGCATCATGGAGATTCCTGCCTGGCCATGCGGCCGGTAGCCTGCCATCTCCGCAAGGTGAGACACATGGCCTGTCATCGACGCAGCATGTTGTAAGAGGCACATGATGGGAGGTCAAGTATTCCAGCCACAGTGTCATATGAGGGTAGCACAACGGAGATTTCCAGCCGCCCGATATCGTCCTTGTCTTTGCGATGTCTTGTGGCCGTTGTCACAAGATGATACGGCTTGCCTGTGGGAGTCACGCTGGATGCGAAGTTTGCAGACGCAACGAACGGCGAATTGATTCTATAGCTAGATGGTGTCCGTAAGCTAGTGCAATGTACAGAGCGGTGGAACAAGATTATACCTGGACACGATGGGCAACCGCGAGACCAGAGGCGTGTCAGACTCGTCTTGGCCATTGTTCCTTGCAGACAAGACGGGGATGAAGACGCAGTAGATACTGTAGATCTTGACCAAAGCCATGGACACAGGTTCAGTTCGGACTGCTGCATTTGCAGGACGCTTCATATGGTACCACGCGTTAACTCAACCAAATCCAAGCGATAGTAGCACTTTGCGTTTCCATGAAAGTACATTATACCATGTCCGAGTTGCCTGCCATGAAATCTAATCGAACTTCTGGGGCGCGTTATAGTGTGTCGTCGTAGTCGTTGTCGTCGGCAGTAGACTGCAGAAGGATGATGGCTTGGATGCCAGATTTGATAAAGTTGATGCGAGATGGGCAGGAGGGACAGTCAAATTGGAGTCGGCACCAGCTAGGCAGCTTTGTTCACTGCAGCTGACATCTGGGGACATGGAGTGATCTTGATAGAAACAAAGCAGAAGGACCAAAGGCATGCACTGTGTCAAAGTATCTATCTCTCAGAGACTTACGAAAACTGGCAGGCGGTTCCTGCCACGCTCTTGTCGAGCAGACACCTCTGCCACCAGAAGGAGAAGGAGCTCCTCTGCTTTCCTTCCACGTTCCCCTGTGGCTTCCACCCCCCCAGTGGCTTCGCTCGACGTATCTACCTCTTGCATTGCCAAAGGCCTCAATTTCCCTTACCAACCATCACATCAGTCACCATGTCTGGCAGCGCCAACTCCAGGAAGCCTCCCATCGCGGTGGGACCCGCCAAGTCCAAGTTGCCGCCTCACAAGGCCGTCCGATGCAATAACTGCGGCGACCTCTACGACAACCAGACGGCCTTGCTGGAACACAAGCTCTGGGCCATGAGAATCAGAGGTGATCACATCCACTGCACCATCTGCTTCATGGAGTTTGAGAGCATGGTTACCCAGCAAGCCCACATGCTCGAGGTGAGCTTGCCGTGGTCCAATCGCTGGGACGCGTACTTATGTAGCAAGCAGATGCATCCCCAGGAGCAGAACCTCAACTGCCCCGGCTGCGAGAAGCGCTTCATCCGCCTGGCCGGGTTGATGCACCACCTGGAGCACAACCAGTGTCCCATCATATCCCGCAACGAAGTCGATCAGATGAGAGCGCAGAAGCTCAAGTTCGCCCACGAGCTGGAGAAGCGAAGCGGCGCCCAGTTCGGCGACTACTTCCCGGTCTCGCACCCCAGCGTCCAGTCGGCCATGAGCGTCGTCTCCAAGCCCTACATGGCCAACCCGTCCTTCTTCAGGCCCAGCGATTTCCCCGAGCCCAAAGCGGTCGAAGGTGGCCCCGAGCAGGAACAGGGCTCGGAGAAGAGCGACCCGGCCCCCAAGGTTGTCGACATCAACAATCCCCACCACCCTGGATTCAGTGTTGAGAAGTATTACAACATCTACCTCCGCAAGTACAAGTGCCCTCAGAAGCCTTGCGGGTGAGTTGATCCGTCCCAGTCGCAAACGATACTGACCGTACGCAGCAAGTCTTTCCCCACCGGCCAGGCCCTCATCACCCACATGAGGTCGTCCATCGCCCACTACAACGCGAAGCTCCAATGCCCCTCGTGCCTCCGCTGGTTCAAGGACGCCTCGGCCCTGGTCGCGCACGCAGAATCGCAGTCTACCCGATGCAGCATCCGACGCTCGGAGAACTTCCGCATCTTTATGGATCAGCTCACCGGAGGCGTGGCCGACGTGGTTGGCAAGAACCCCGACAGCACGCCCAAGTACGAGGTCAGCAACGAGGCTCTCATCAAGTACGCCCGCTCCGAGCCGGCCAACAAGAATACCGAGGAGTCCGAGACTCAGGAATCCGAGCGCCAGGGTAACGCCATCAGACACGCCGTCTGGTAAGTCAGGTCCTATGATACGGCGGACGACGCAGTGGAAAGTTGGGTCATATCCGGACAAGGAGGCGGTGGCTGGCAGCAAGTAGTCGGTGCGACGGACATTCAAAGGCCTTCGGTCCCGTTACGCAGCAAGAAGTAGTCTAGAACCAAGAGTCGCACTCCTGCGCTGCCGATGATGGCTGTGTCCGTGAAAGTGGTGCACGGTAAAGTGGTGTAGTCGCTCTACCGTGTGTAAATGCAACAACACTGTGACCCCGCACCCCGCACCCCGCACTTTACGCGCTTGTACCCCTACCAACGCGCTCGACGCGTCTCCCAGAAATTCGACTTCCACTTCCTCAATCGACACCTCGGACTGCACCGATCAATCGTCGACACCATGGCCGAAGCTGAGCTCAATCACTATTTCGCGTCCGAAGAAAAGGGCCTCGAGCCCGAGGTCCTCACGGAGCTGCAGTCCATCATGCGCCTGCACGAAGTGTCCGGCGAGGACCTCTTCTACAAGTGGGAGTCGTTCTGCATCAAGATGGACATGGACGCCGCGAACCCAGACATGACGCATGTTCGCACTTTCAAAGCCGAGCTCCAGGACCAGTTGGAAAAGGCCGCAAAACAGCAGACGCACATCAAGGCGGAGCGACGCGCGCATGGCACGCCCCGAGCGAGCAGAGGCGGCGGCGACGTCTTTGGCATGCTGGACGGACTGATGCCGAGCACACCGTCGTCGGGGAGATTGAACAAGCCGAGCAGCCTGCGGAAGAAGACGCACGAGACACCGACCATGTCGAGGGTCAAGGCCGAGATCCCCTCGAGTTCTCCCGACTACAAGGGGGCGTCCAAGATGGAGGAGCAGTTGAACTCTATGCAGCCGTAAGCAGTGTGATGGAATTTGCGGAGCGCACCTAACAGACGCCAGTCCCAGCTCCTTCAACGATCGACAACACGCCGGCGAGACGGTCGAAGTCTTGAACGACCACTTGAGCGCCCCAGAGACACCAATCTGCCCGTACGCCGAACCGCGCATCAAGCTGATGGCCGCGTCAGACCAGAAGAAGCTGGCCTACAAGCCGTTGGCCATGAAGCTGTCCGAGTCATCCGAGATCCTCGACGACAGGATAGACGAGTTCATGCACATTGTACAGGCGCACCACAAGCTGGACCTGTCAGAGTTTGGCAACGGCGCCAGCCAGAGCACAACAGAGGTGGTTGCCGTCGGCCGCATTGCCTCTGACGCTCCCGAGGGCAAGTTGAACGCGGCGTCGCTGGTGCTGGAGATGTCGAGGCGGGCGGGCGGCGGCCAGCGCGTGCCCCTGAACATGCGCAACAAGGGCTTCAGCTTCTTTCCCGGGCAGGTTGTGGCTCTCAAGGGCATCAACTCATCGGGTCACGAGTTCGTCGTCGAGGAGGTCCTCGAGGTGCCCCTGCTGCCCAACGCCGCATCGACACCGGCTGCGTTGGCCGCGCACCGCGAGAAGCTGCGCGGAGACCCGGAGGCCATGGACACAGACTCGGACCCGGCGCCCCTGAGCATCGTTTACGCGTCGGGACCGTACACGGCGGACGGCAACCTCGACTTTGAGCCACTGCACGCGCTCTGCGACCAGGCGGGCGACACGTACGCCGACGCTCTCGTTCTGACCGGCCCGTTCGTCGACAGCGAGCACCCGCTGATCGCCACGGGCGACTTTGACTTGCCCGAAGAGGCCGTCGTCGACCCCGACATGGCCACGACGTCGACCGTCTTCAAGTACCTCTTCTCCCCCGCGCTCAACCGGCTGGTGTCGGCCAACCCCGGCATCACCATCATCCTCGTCCCCTCCGTCCGTGATGTCATTGACAAGCACGTCTCGTGGCCCCAGGACTCTGTCCTGAAGAAGGAGCTCGGCCTGCCAAAGTCGGCCAGAATTCTCACGAACCCCATGACCCTATCGATGAACGAGATGGTCATGGGCATTTCCTCGCAGGACGTTCTCTGGCAGCTGAGGCACGAGGAGTTGGTCGGGGGCAAGCCTTCAGACCCGTCGCTGCTCTCTCGGCTGTGCAGGTATCTGCTCGAGCAGAGGCACTTCTTCCCCTTGTTCCCGCCGACCGACCGCCAGAAGTTGCCCAAGACCGGCACAGAGGAGGGAACCCCACCGGGTGCGATGCTGGACATTGGCTACCTGAAGCTCGGCGAGATGGTCAACGTGCGTCCCGACGTCTTGATCGTCCCCAGCTTCTTGCCGCCGTTTGCAAAGGTAATCCGTCCCATTTTCCAAACACCGTTCCGCGCTGACAGCCTCGCCCAGGTCGTCGAGAGTGTCCTCGTCATCAACCCCGGCTACCTCTCCAAGCGTCGCGGCGCCGGCACCTACGCGCGGATGACGCTATTCCCAGCAAAGGTCGACGACACGCAGTCGGCAATGGTGAGCCATAGCATCTTTGACCGGGCGCGTGTGGAGATTAAGCGCATCTGAGTGACGACGACACGTGTGACGGCGGCATGGTTTCATTGGGAGTTTGGGGTATATTTGTTTTGCATCGCCCGCGGCGACCCGGCTTAGTGTACAGTCTAATACAATGGTTCATCTCGAATCCACTCGCCTCCGCTTGTCACTGTCGTGGCGGCCTCTGTCCCGTGAGGGGCTGCGTTTCCGGCGCTCCCTGTAGTCGTCCCGCGAGTGTCTCCTCGGTGACGTCGACCTCGACCGGTCCCGCCGCCGCCGGTAGTCATCGCGAGACCGCCTGTCCCCGTCCCGATCTCTGTCCCTGTCCCCGTGATCATCTCTATCCCTGCGGTCACGGTACCTGTCGTCGCGGCGTCCGCCCTCGCTTCGGTGGTGGTCGCCTCGAGGCGCATCCGGCGCGCCGCCAGGCTTGCGGTCACCCAGGGGAATGGCGTTGGCACCCTGTGCACCGCGGTCGGCGTCCGGCTGGAACCTCTCGTCGACGCCGTACCGATCGAAGCCGCCTCTCCTGTCGCGGCCGTCGTGGCGGTTGAATTCCCCCCACCGCCCAGTGTCCTCGCTCTTGAGGTCCTTGTACTTGGACGCGCCCTTGCGGCCGAGCTTCGTCATGTCGCGCTTCTGCAGGTACTCGGGCAGGGCGCTGCGGTCCTTGATGTCGTCTGCGATGCGCGCGCCCATGATGTCGCGCTTGTCGAGCCCATACGCCTTGGCCTCGTCGCTGTAGAAGGCGCCCTTGTGGTAGTACTTTTGCAGGTAGCCCATCTTGCCGCGGCCGTCCTTTTCCTCCTTTTGCTTGGCAATCTTGTCGGCGTCCTCGGCGTCGCGCTCCTCCCGCGTGAGGTTCTGCCGGCGCTCGCGCTCCGCGTACTCGGCCTCCTGCTCGGCGATGCGGTCGCGCTCGCGCTTGACGCGCTTGAGCTCGCGGAGTTTCCACTTGGCCAGCTCGCCCTCGGGATCCTTTTCGTCGTCCGTGTCGACCGCGTCGGACCCGGCGTCGTCGTCGGCGGCGTCGGCGTCCCAGTGCTTCTTGCCCGCCGCCCGCGCGGCCTGGTCCTTGCGCATCTGCTCCTCGACGAGCTCGTTGGCGGCCTTGCGGCGAGCCTCCTCCTCCGCGGCGAGACGCGCTTCTTCCTCCTTTTCCTGGTCGGCCTTGGAGTTGCGTTGGTTCTTGGGGATGAACTTGGGGCGGATCATGAGGCGTCGCGGGGCTTCGTCTTCGCTGCTGCTGCTCTCCTCCTCGCTCTCGCTCTCTCCCTCTTCGTCGTCATCGTCGGCCGCCTCGTTGTCTTCCTCTTCTGTCACGAAACCGTCCTCGACGGCGAGGCGCTCGGCCTTTTCCCGCGCCAGCCTCCGTTCTTCCAGCTCCTGCGCCTGGCGCCGGCGCTCGTCAAGGTCGACCTTGCTGAGGTTGCTGGCGATCTTGGCGGCGCTGGCGGCTTTGGGCGGCGGCGGAATCGCTTTCGCCTTGGCCTCGACCTCGTTGGTCTCGTCCTCGCTGGCGTCCGAGTCGGAGGAGTCTGCCTCCGGAGCAACGGGTTTGCCGGCACGGTAGCGCGCCGGCTTGACGGGGTTTGCTGTCATGCGTTTGGGAGGCATGGTGGGCGTGATGTTTTGGCGTGAAAATTCGTGGTTCACACGTCTCGCGAAAGCGCCCGAAGCACTGTGACCCCCCTTGGCACCGTGAGGTTGGGGCGCCTGTAGGCACGCAAGCGGCTCCACTGGGTCCTGCAGGTATCCCAGATAGGGACCTGCGATTAGGCGTTTCAGTGGGTCTGCCGCTACCCCTCCAGTGCATGGAGCTCCCTGCAGCAGCACCCGTCACCTCACCGACAGCAGGTCAGTCGAATGGCAAGCGATCTTAATGGTCTGAACAGCTTAGGGTATCTATCATAGTCTCATAGCCCTGGGGCGTACTCGAAAGTCCTTTTGTTGAATCCGATTGAGGCGCTACAAAATGTCTTCGTCCAAATCATCGGTCTGCGGCGGCGCAGCAGCAGCAGCAGCAGGCGCGGCGTCCCCCTCGGCTCCGTCCATCTCTTCGTCCGTCTCCCAGTCCTTGTCGGCGACGATCTGTTTCCGCCCCTTCCTCTCCTCCTGCTCGAGATCCTCCTCGTCGGGAAACTTCTTCGCCGGGGCCTTCTTGTTGACCTCCTCCCAGCCCTTACTCCTCGCCTGAATCGACTTGGACTGGTTCTTGCTCTTCTCGATCTTGTTGGCCGTCCTTTCCATAATGGCCGCGGCGTGGTCGGCGTCCCTTTCCTGCCTCTTCTTCGCCTTTGCGCTCAGGTGCGACTTGCGGTTCTTGCTCTTTTTGGAGACGCCAGAGTTGTGCTGCGCGGCCAGGACCGACGGGCGGTGATCGGTCGTGTCTGAAGGGGCCTTGACGTTCTTGAGCGACTTGTCGGTGTCAATGTCGACATCCGTTGCGCGTCTTGCGGCTCTCGAATGAATGGAGGGTTCTGTCCATTGTCAGACAAAGACTATGTATGAATCACTACACGGGGGGCCTTACGCCTGCTCTTCTTTGAAACGCCCGGTTTTGCCATGGTTGCGACTGCTTGTTTGGGTTATGGATCAGTGTAATAGTGCAGGTCGCATCGCCATTGTCGCCTTTGTGTGGGGGATTCACAGAAAATTCCTTATCGGCTTTTTGGCGGGTCTTCTTATCTAATCTCGATAAGCACGCAGGGAGCATCATAAGCATCTGGGCAGTGGCGACCTTGACCAATCCCTGACAGAGACATGGCTTCTGTGGAACCCCTGGTCCACTCTAGGGATCGATCGCCCTTTGCCATTGGCGTCTTACGAAGCGCTGAGCCTCCAACTTTCAAACGGCCGCGCAGAAATCCAAACATTCCGCGGCCCATTATCCTTTGACCACACGAGCATACTAATTATCCCTGGGCATCGCCTCGTTTCCGGCCTCTTCGATTAATCATCTCCGAGATGGACGCGCCAGCCAGCTCGGCCACGTCAACTTGCAAGCTCGCCTGAAGCTGCCGTCCGTTTCCATCCCATCTACAACACTCTGCCAAGCCACCGCAGCCGCGACCACTATGAATTCACAGGGCTCGAGATACAGGCATCTCTACGACGAGCCTGACCCTTACCGACGATATCAACCCCACAACAACCACTCCTTGTGGACGAGGTTGAACGAGCCTAGTGTGATCGTGTCTCTCGTCGCACTCGTGCTCACGGCGCTCTACTCCGTCTTTGGCGTCTCGGCTCTGCCGCCGACCACAATTCTCTACCGCGCCGGTCGGGCCCTCTGGCACATTGTTGTTTGGCTTACGCCATACGACGCCTTGACCCTTGTCGAAGGTTGGCTGCACCCGCCGCTGGTCCCGCGACCGATGCTGCAAAACCAAGCGAGAACACATGCCGCCAAGAGCCAGCTCCTGCGAAAGATACTCGGCATGGACAGACAGGGAGGCATCATGGGAACGGTCTCCCAGGTCGGCATCAGGGGGCTGTCGTCCGTCTCTGATGCCATGATGGGCTTCAAGGGGTCCAGCGACCACCCGCCCGGGCTGGGCAACCTCGACAATTCGTGCTACCAGAACAGCATCCTGCAGGGTCTCGCATCGTTGAAGACGCTTCCGAAATACCTCCTCGACCCCGTGCAAGATCCCGACATTGACCGCGAAAAGGTCGAAGCCGTCGACACCCTCCGCAAATTGATCACCGACCTAAACGACGCGCGAAACTACGGGAAGACGCTGTGGACGCCCGGATCGTTGAAGAGCATGAGCACATGGCAGCAGCAGGATGCGCAAGAATACTTTTCGAAGCTGCTAGACGAGGTGGACAGGGAGATTGCCAAGGTCGTAAAGGCGACGCAAAAGCTGAGCGGCTTCGAGTCGGAATGCCCTAACGACGACACGGCGACGAGCCAACACAGCGACGACAGCGGGTACCAGAGCGTATCCACCGTGGCCAAGATCGGCGCGGCGTCCAAGTCGCTGAGAAACCCCCTCGAGGGGCTCATCGCGCAACGCGTCGCCTGCGTGCAGTGCGGCCACTCCGACGGCCTCTCCATGATTCCCTTCAACTGCCTGACGCTCAACCTAAACACTGATGGAAACGACCACGACCTCTACGAGCTCTTGGACGCCTACGCCCATATCGAGTCGATCGAAGGCGTGCGCTGCGGGAAGTGCACGCTCCTCAAAGCGCAGAGGCTCCTGACGACCCTCCTGGAGAGAGCGGAGATGGACGGCATGGCCGAAGACAAGATGAAGCAGCCACAGTTGCGCCTGGCAGCCGTGGAGGAGGCACTCGAGGAAGACGACTTTGAAGACAAGACGCTCAGCCAAAAGTGCGGATTTGGGTCACAGTTTACCGTGTCGTCGACAAAGACGAAGCAGGCCGTCATCGCGCGCCCGCCGCAGAGTCTGGCCGTCCACATGAACCGCTCCGTCTTTGACGAGCACACGGGCGCCATGTACAAGAACTCGGCAGGCATACGCTTCCCGCTGACGCTGGACCTGGGCCCCTGGTGTCTCGGTAGTGCCACGAAGCCATCCGGCGGCGAGGAGCTGGACGTGGAGCAGTGGCTCACGGATCCGAGATTGTCCATGATTGCGGGAGACAAGGGCAAGTCGTACATCACCGGCCCGATCTACGAGCTGCGCGCTATCGTGACCCATTACGGCCGACACGAGAACGGCCATTACGTCTGCTACCGCAAGTTCCCGCGGCACTCGCCTCCCGCCGACGCGGACGCTTCGACTGCGAGGGAGGCTCCGCAAAAGTCCGAGCTGCAGGACGACGACGCCGCCGAGATGGACTGGTGGCGGTTGAGCGACGAGAGCGTTCGAAGGGTCTGCGAAGAGGAACTGCTCGACCAGCACAACGTCTTTATGCTATTTTACGACCGCGTGGATCCAAACATTATCCCTGCGTCTGAAGCGGCAGAGGGCCTTGTGGCCATTCCCATGAGTGCTAGCGTGGACGACGACGAAACGCCCAAGGTCGAGAAGCCTGCGTTTACATGCACAGTCACCGAAGTCTCCCCGGACGACGATGAGGAGCGGTCGCCTGGCAATAGCATCGTGGTGACGGGTGAGGAGGAGCCGGAGAGTTCTGCAGCCGTTCCACAGCTGTCTGACGACGAGGGTGCTAAAATGGAGAGGGCAAAGGAGCAACAAGCGTCAGAAAGGACACCGCAGGTTATTGCGGTCTAAGGGGTGCGCGCACAGGGGTCTTGTTCATGGCATAGCGACGGCGTTTGATCGCAAATACCACAGGCGATTGTTTGAAAAGCCCACACAGCGGTCGACTTTTGATAGGACTGGTAACATGATTTACCTGGGTAGTCAGGAAATGGACTATTGCATTGCTAGAGACCTCTGGTGATTATTCCAGTGCTGGCCAAAAGTGCTCTTCGGCAGACACGACCTCGTGCCAGACTTTGAGCGCCCTCTCCCTCAGCCCCTCTTGAACCTCCCTGCCATGCTTCGCCACGACGTCGTCGAACGCCTCGTCGATAATCGCCCCCAGCGCGTCCACGAACTGTCTGAACTCTGCGCTGCTCCAATTCCAAATGAACTCCTCGGCATGCTCCCTGGCAACCACACCGTCGCCGCCCGCCGCCGCCCGGCCGCCGTCCTCGTCAAACGCCTCCCTCGCGCCGCTCCACGCGTCGAGGTAGCACTTCTCCGTGGCGTACAGCAGCACGGCGCCCTCGAGCCAGCCCAGCTCCCCGACGCCCTTTTGCAGCCCGCCAAAGAGCTCCTCGAAGCGGCGCAGGCCCTCGAGTTTGTCCTCGCGGCGCACGACGCCCTCGGACGAGGAGGGCAGCTCCACGTCGAAACCGAAGCCGCGCGCCGTGGTGATGAAGAAGCGCTCCTCGCGGCGGACGTTGACGAGCGCGTCGACGAGCCACTGCAGCAATTTCTCCTCCGTGGAGGAGGATGATGCCGTGACGGTGTCTGGGAGGTCCAGGATGGAGAGCAGACGCCCGACGCCCCTGATGTAGGCGTGGATGTAAAGCCTGTCGTTGGCGAGCCAGCGGGCAAAGATTGGGGCCGGGAGGGTGCCTGCGGCGGCGGAGGCGAGGAAGGGGGATTGCGTCGCGCGGGCGTACGAGTCCGGCGAGGAGGAGAGGAGGGAGGGTGTGAGTGGCATTTTCAGTTTGAGAGACGGACGAGACAAAGGGTGTGATGACTGATGTTGAACTGGCAGAGGTGAGGCGCGACGATTATACGGCAAGGTTTGGTAAATACGTTCAGTGAGAAGCGCGCATTGAGGAGTGGTGTGAGGTTGCGCTCGTTGGTAGTGTTAGTAAGCCTTGGCTGCAGTGTCGATCGCCATGATAGGTTGGCAATGGCAACGTCTCCTCTGCGCGAGTTACCCGCCATCACAAACTTTCCGCGCATGGCCGTTGCGAACATGTCTATTGACGCCGGCTCCTGATGCACGGCTGCTCTCCCTACCCAAAGAACAAGGACCCACGATATCCTGTTTTTCTGTTTCCAAATGCTCCGTGCTTCCAATGCATCGCTCCCAAAACTCCCTGCTTTCTACAAAGTGCCAAAGAAAATGCGTGTTAGCGGCTCGTCGAGCCGGCCTTTGCCAGCCAGTCAGCCGGCGCCGAGCTGCCCTTGTATGCGAAACCGAGGACGAGCATGAGGGAGATGAAGATGGCCAGGCCGACGAAGAGGGCGCGGCGGACGAGCGGAGAGAGGCGGCCCTCGTCGAAGGCGTGCGAGTTCCAGGTGCTGCGGCCCTTGGCAATGGTGTTTTGGGTCGCCGTCTTGAGCTGCTCCCAGCCCGTCGAGTAGATGACGAGACCGAGGAGGGCGATGGAGTAGCCGAGGAACTGCAAAGGGGTGATGCTCGTGTGCCAGATGATGACGGAGGCGACGATCAAGAGGATGTTCTTGAGGATCCCGGTGAGGGTCATGACGAGGCCGGACGTCTTGCCAATCTGCGGTCGTTAGCGTGGCCATTGACAGGGGGGGGTTCCGGCAAACCTACGAGGAAGACGCTGGACACGTTGAGCATAAAGGCGACGCCGGCGTTGAGCAGCAGCATGGTGACGCCCGTCTTTTGCAGGTCCTCCATCTTGAACTTGGAAAACTCGCTGGCCCAGGCGACGAAAAAGTTCATGACGGCGCAGACGGGGGCGTAGTAGTACAGACTGACGAGGGGGTCCATCTTTTGCGCGCTCTCGTCGCCCTTGAGCAGGACCTGGATCATGACCAGCCGGACGGCCTCGAAAAGGATGCCGCCCATTTGGAAGATGAAGCCGATCCAGGAGAACTCAATCTCGCCAAAGGACGCCAGACCAACACCCGCGACGATGAGCAGGATGTTGTAGAGTGTCCTCATGGAAGGGTCGGTCACGCCCCACATCCAGCTGACGAAGAGGACGGCCACAGGCGCGCCGGCCTTGAGCATCTGGATAAAAGAGACGGACAGGTACAGGTAGACCAGGTTGGAGCAGACGAGAGACCCCGAGTACAGCAGGCCGATTGGGACAATGGCGCGCAGGTAGACGCGGCCCGTCATCTTGACCTTGTGGCGGCCATCGAGGAGCGAGGTGGTGCGCGCGAGCACCTGGGTGGCCAGGGTAGAGAAGACGAGATGCCAAAAAGTGAGAATAACGGCTGGGCAGTGTTAGTTGTGAGCGGGCCAGGCATTTGGCGATTACGTACGATATTCTGCGCGCGTCAGCTCAGGTCACGAAACACACAAGAGGGTTCTTACTGAAACCTGCTGTGTCAAGCAGCCATTTGTTGAATAGAATAGTCAGGTTCGAGAAGAAGATCCAACTCCTGATGCGGCGGTTAGATGAGCGAGACGCAAAGGTCGGCGGTTACATACGCGATAAAGAATGCCGGGTGAGCTGCCTTGATGCCCGTGGGCTTCTCCGTCGTCGGCAGGGTGGACATGGTGTCGCGGGAGAGTGAGACAGCGGCAGGTAGCGGCAAAAGTATCCAAAAAGGGCCGCGGAAGAGGGTTGAGAGGTCGGGCTCGGAGGCACTCAACGGAGACGGAGGACTCGGGGTGGGCCGGGACCGTGGGCGGACGTTGGGCTACAGCAAGCGAAGATGGTCTTTGGGCAGCAAGAGCCAAGAAGCAGACGGCGAAAGAGCAGGCGCGACGAAGCAAAGTCGCCGGCGACGATGAGATGCAAGCGGAGGCAGCGATGGGTTGGTGTGGTTGGTTGGTGAGATTGATCACCACGTCCGGGGAAAGTGAAAATGGGAGAGAAGGAGAAGAGGTGGCGGAGGCCAGAGGGACAAAAGGGTCCCAGGTCCAGGCAGGGCCAGGCAGGACCAGGTGCAGCCAGTGCAGGTACACCGTACGGGACAAAGTGTCGCGTCTGAGGGAGGCGTTTGGCGGCTGGTGATTGCCGCCAGCCGACCGTTTGCGGACTCCCTTGATTCCTGCCGTCTGTAGACGGGCGCTGATTAGCAGCAATCGGCTCCCTTTTCTCTGCCCTTTCCACTTTCCAGGCTTGTTTTCTCGTGTCGGGCAAGCGCCCGAGGTCCTGGTTCGACAGGCACCGCCGGACAGACAAGGTGCCGTGCAGTTCAACATACCGCATAAAAGGGTAGGTAAGCTGGAGCCTGGCCTGGGGTGACCTGGGGGCCTTCCATACTGTACCTTACTTGACAGGTGGGCTTACCAAAGGTTGGCGGCCGAAGGACGCCGTTGCACAGATCACAGATGGCTGGGCTGCACCTTCCCGACATTCACCTTCGGTTACTAGGGTTATCTGGAATTGCATATGCACCATACCGATGACCACGTCGCTACCCGCTCACGCTCACACTAAGAGTGTATGTCGAGAAGGAGACTTGGACGTACGCCTGCGACTTCTGGTCACCTCTGCGAAGGCTGAGTTCGTGAGGACCCCTTCATTTGGCTGATCCAGTTTGCCCATCATCCCAGACTCGGATTCCAACGTCACGACTCAGTGGAATGCAGCAACGGTCGGCAGTGGCTGCAAGACACAGTCAAACAAAACAACAGGCCAGACAGACGATTCGGGGCCCTCGACCGCTTGCATTGGACATGTGTCGTGCTTGGCGCGTGCCACTCGGGCTTATGGACAGCCCATCGGCACGAAGGGCTGAAAGGGAACTGGATTAACCCTAACCCCTATGCGGCCACCCGAACTTCGATTGACTGCACGATTCCTGCTCGGAGTGTTCAACAGACAACATTCTAGAGCACCATTCTAAACTCTGTTGCCAGACTAGAACCAGACTAAAAACTCGCCAACTACTCTCCTAGCCCTGATGCTTGGCGCATGCCAGTCATGTCTCAACAGCCCACAGGCACGCAGGGTTGAAAGGGAATCGACTAGCCCCTACTACGTATGCATCCACCTGAACTTCGAATGATCAGCATTCCTGCTGCATCAACAAAGTCGGAATACCACCACGGTGCAGAGTAGAGCACCCTACTAAACTCTGTTGTCAGACCTGGACCGAGACTGACTAATTTCCTAGCCCTGGCTGTGCTTAGCACATGCCGCTCGTGCTCTTCGACAGCCCAGCCCATCGGCACGCAGGGTTGAAAGGGAATTGGCCAACATGCCGAAGAAGCCTGGGCCACTGACTTATCGATCCCTTCAGAGTTGCGGATCTCCAGGCCATACCCCTCTTCGCCCGATGTCTGTCGTGGACTCGCCGCAAGGGCGGCGCACCTAAATCCTCGTCTTTTCCCCCCTGGGATTTCGCCAACTTTGTTCACTTCTCTCCTCGACATCTCAAAGCCTCGGCGTGACTAGGCATTCACTCATTTTTTTTCATCGCCAAGTCACTTACACCGCGCCCACCATGAACAAGTCCGCAACCACACACCAGATCAAGTACCTGGCCGTTGTGGCCTCGGTGGTGTTCATCTGGCTGGTATGGCGCCTCAATCTGCACACGGCCGCGACAGAGCAGGTCCGGAAGATCACCCACCCACACGGCTCCGGCTCTGTGGCCGTGCCTAGCGCCGCCTTTGCCAACGGCGAGGTTCTCTCGCCCGGACACGCCGTCGAGTTCTGCGACCACTACCGCCTAAAGCCTGCAGCTCCCTCGCTCGCCCGTAGACGCAAGATCTACGACCTGCTGCTCATCAACACGGAACTCGAGATGCTGGAACTGCGCCTCGGACAGATGGCCCCCTACGTCGACTACTTTGTCATCCTCGAGTCCGATCTCACCTTCACCGACCTGCCGAAGCCCATGTACGTCACGGAGAACATGCACCTCTTCAAGCCGTGGCACGACAAGATGCTCGTCCGCAAGATGGACATGGACGCCATGAAGGGCAGCTCGACGTGGGATCGCGAGGGCAGTTCCCGCAACGCAATGTACGACCAGGTCATCCCGAACCTCACGGGCGAGCAGGCCGCCAACACGGACGACGTGCTCATCGTCTCGGACGTGGACGAAATCCCCAAGCCCGAGGTCCTCCGCGCCCTGCGCAACTGCGACGTGCCGCTGCGCACCACCATCCACTCCCAGATCTACTACTACTCGTACCAGTGGCTCGGCCGCAACGACTGGACTCACCCGCAGGCCACGCTCTACCGCGGCGCCGACACGGTGCTCCCCAACGACCTGCGCGGCAACGCAGACGACTACCACTTCCGCCACGGCGGCTGGCACTGTAGCTACTGCTTCAGCACCGTCGACGAGATGGCCAACAAGATCAACTCCTTTTCGCACTCTGAGCTGAACAAGCCCGAGTTCAAGGACCCGGACTGGATCGTGCAGGTCGCCAGGCGCGGTAACGACATGTAAGTCACTGTAGGCCCCCAGTTCCTTGACAAGACTAACACGACGCAGCTTCGGCCGTGAGTCGAACCTGGACCGCGTCGAGGAAAACCACGACGTTCCCGACTATGTGAAGCGCAATCCCGACAAGTTCAGCTACCTCTTGAACCGCGACCCGCCAAACGCCAACTTTAAGGACTACACGCCAAAGTAAACCGGCCATGGTGTCATTTGGATCGGCGTTTATGTACTTGTAGCTCATCAGCGGTTAGACGGCCCCAGTAGACGGTCCATATTTTCTATTGTTCAATAGCACTACCTTGGCTCTCGCATATCTCTGGGCAAAGGTTGACTGTCAGCAGTGCTGCCGGCGTCGATATCGTGACACGGTATCCGTAGATTGGCCCCTTGACAGTCGCTCTCGCTTTCGCCTCTAGTCATTAAACAGAAGCACCGCCTCGAAGTCCAACAGCTTGGAAGGTAGCCCGCCCGCTGAGCATCCCACTCAAACTGACAACAGAATAAGGTTTCCCCGCGACGGAATTGCCGGGAACTTCTTGAGACGCCATGCCTGTGCACCCACAGGCCTGAACAGGCCACCCCATGTCTTTGGGGGCTAATTTTGAGCGCTCCCATTGAACGAATAGATCGATCTGCAGAAAAACTCAGCATGATGACTGCTCAGATTAAGATGGCCCGCTAATTAGCTGGTTGGCACCGGTAACATCATCAAACTCTACCAGCACGCGAAAAAACTTTCAGAGAGAGCGAATGACACGTCACGGGTTTGTCTGTACTCTCGCACCACCACGCTTCTTGCCATGCTTTTCGAACACTCCCCTTATCAAACTCTCAAAAGTCGTTGCAAACACACGAA
The DNA here is from genome assembly GCA_001693025.2 of Colletotrichum lindemuthianum. NCBI lineage: Eukaryota > Fungi > Ascomycota > Sordariomycetes > Glomerellales > Glomerellaceae > Colletotrichum > Colletotrichum lindemuthianum. Next base: position 39,324 of record MASP02000317.1, read on the forward strand.
ACAACCGCCAAGGGGACAGCGTTCGCCCGCGCCTCGAGTCTTTAGCCGCCGCGATTCTTCGCCCCGAAGGGCAGAGCTGGCAGAGCTGAACAGAACAGCTCAGCAAAGAGCGCAAAACCTTGAGTGTTGGACTGACTACCCCAAGGCGCTCATCAAACACCCACCCCTGGCAGCGGGCACCCCGGCCTGCGTCGACCTTTGTTGTAGCTGTTGACGACCCGCGTGTCTACTACGTGCAGAGGCTGGGATAGATGCTCTTCTCTAGGGCTAGGAAATTTCATTTTCGTCCCAGCCTGGCAAGGGGTCCCGCGCGGCACCGGCGGTCTGTCCGCCGGGCCGAATTCAGGGGATGGCCGCTGGTCGTGGTTTGTCCGCACCGCCGGGCTGACACTGCGGGCGTGTTTCTCGGCCTCTGCCTGCTATTGAGTCCGAGGAGCTGTTATCTGCAGTTGTTTTGGTTAGATTGATGGCCTCTTTGATGCCGGCCTAGAGTTGCGGCGCAGGCGCGGCGGTCTCGGGATGTTGACTCGTACGTCGGTCAGAACCTGTAGTCAGTCGGTAAAACACCAGGCCAATGACTACTTCACGCCAACATGTCTCAACACAATGAAAGAATACCATGTCCGGTGTCTTGTTTGCAATCTACTCCCAGTTGCTACGCTCCATATAGCTGAGGCAAGGCCGTGTAGGCCGATTCCACACCGAACATGTGCTGTGTATCCCGTGAACTGTGAACACCACCACGCCAGTCTCCAGACATGTCCCAGACGCAATTGAAACCGTCACTAGTGAATGACCAACGAAGGCTTGCGCTCCTAGCGACTCCTGCTCCGCCGCCGACTGCGACTGCGATCCCGTCTGTCCCGGCGCGACGAAAGACTCCTATCCCTCCGCCGACGGTCTCTGTCGCGATCTCTGTCTCTGTCGCGGTCCCTGTCCCTGTCCCTGTCTCTGCCGCCGCGATCTCTGGACCGGTCTCTGTGATCTCTGTCCCTGTCTCTCCGGTCCCTATCGCGGTCCCGATCTCTGTCGCGCTCGCGGTCCTTGACCCGACTGCGGCTCCGCGACCTGCTCCGGCGGCGGTCGTCGCGGTCCTCGCGCGGGAGGTCGTGCGGACGCTCCCGGTCTCTCCCGGGAGGGACGTATCGGTCAATCTCGTCCAGGTCGCGCTTGCGTTTGGTTTCGGGAGACCGCTCCCCTGCGCTTCTCTTATCGTCGATTCCGGGGATTGGCATACCCTTCTCCCGAGCCTCTCGCTGCGCCGCGAGGTACGCCTTGGCCTCCTTTTCACGCTTGCGCACCTCGTCCATCTTCGTTCCCGCCCCGACTTCGCCCTCGGCATACTTGGGCGTAGATCGGCGTCCGGAAGATGGGGGTCGAGACCGCGACCGGCTCTTGCGTTCCTCGCGGTCTCGCGTGTGCTCGACGGAGCGCTCTCGTTTAGTGCGAGAGCGGCTGCGGTCCTGGCGAACCGAATCGCGCCGCCCGCTTCGAGGAGACCGGCTGCGCACTCTGCGTTCCGTGCGATGGCGGGACCGCGACCGAGACTTGTCGCGCCTGTCTCTAACGCGAGAGCGACTCCTATCCCTTCTGTCGACGCGAGTTCGCGAGCGGCTCCTGTCCCGACGTGCGGTGCGAGGGCGTGAACGGCTCCTGTCGCGCCTATCCCGGCTGCGGTCTCTGACCGTGCGAGATCTGGATCTGTCGCGTCGGTCGCGGCGTGGGCGTGAGCGGGATCGATCACGCCGGGTCCTGGTGCGAGAACGGCTCTGGTCTCGGCGGTCTCTGGATCGGCTGCGCTCGCGTGCTGTCCTCGGTCGCGAGCGAGATCTATCACGCTTGTCACGAGAGCGGTCGCGGCGAGGAGACCTAGACCGGCGATCACGTCGACGGCGGTCGTCGTCATCCCTCGCACGCCGCCTGTCGTCGTCGCGGTCTCTGTCATGGTCCCTCCTGACGCTACGAGACCAGCTGCGGCTTCTAGCTCGCTGCTCGGTCTCGGGTTTGGGCGTGGCCGCGGCGGCAGCAGCAGCAGGAGCATCGGTCTTGGGTTCCGCAGGCTTTTCGGAAGGCTTCGCCGTGTCGCGTGAAGATGTCTTCTTGATGGGCATGATGGCGGATGCAGGCGCCAGCTTTCTAGGCGGCGGAGCCAATGCTTCGTCGACTTCCAACTCGAGCTTCTTCGCCGCGACGCGGTTGCTTTCGCGGAGGAGATCTTCGAGAGCGTCCTGCTCGAGCTTTTCGAGCTGCTCCTTGGAAAGCTTCTGCTTGGCTTCCTCGGACTCTTCCTGGCGTTCCTTGCGTCTGCGTTCTCTTTCCTCGCGCCGCTCGCGCTCCCGCTCTTCGCGGTCCCTGTGCCTATCCATGTCCCTTCGTCGGCTGCGGCTGCGGCTGCGGCTTCGGCTTCGGTCGCGGTCCCTGTCGCGGCTGCGCTCTCGGTCTCTCTGGCGACGGCGCTCCTCCCGCTCGGCTTCCCTCTCCGCCTGGACCTTCTCACGGGCGGCTCGCCTGGCGTCGCGCTCGGCTTTCCGTTGGACCTCGGCCTTTTCACGCTCCCTTTCGAGCTTCTTGCGCTCTTCGCGTGCGATCTTGCGCTTCTCCTCCTCGATGGCCTCCTCTTTTTGTCGCAGCTCCTCGCGAACGCGCTCCCGCTCGGCCTGCCTCGCCAACGTGTCGGCGTGATACCCTTCGTCGGTCTTTGCCCCCCTCTTCTGCTCCGCCTGTGCCTCTTCTTCGCCAAGATCAGCACGCCGCAGCTGCCGCATGCGTTCCTCGATCGAGTTCTTGTCAATGAGCTGGGTGATGACTTGCTCGGCCTTTTGGTACACGCCGGATCGCTCGAGAGCACCGTCAATCAGCGCGGCAGCCTTGCCACGGTCGAGGGTGAGGAGCCGATGGGGGTTCCGCTCGACTTCTTGCTCGGCGACCTCGAGGATGGCCTTGGTGACTTGGGCCTCGTAGTCCTGGTATCGTCAGTGAGTGCAGCGAGAGACAGGCCGGGCGAACCTACACTCGCAGCGAACTTGTCCCACACCTCCTTGCGGATGGCGTCGTAGCCGCCCTTCTTCTTGAAGCCGTGAGCCAGGGAGTCGATTGCCGCTCGTGTGGCCGATGGAAGAGGGAGGTCGGAAGCCTTGAACTTGCGAGGAGCAGGAGTCTCATCGGTAGGAGCTGCCGCAGCATCGGTCGAGGAAGGAACCACGGCTGGCATTGCGGAAGTCGCCATCTTGGGCTGGAGGCCCGATCAGGTCAGGGCGTCGCAGTGCAGCTTCCGCTCGCCTGGCTTTGATGGAATGGTTCGAGCTTCGACCTGCCGTGAAATGGCCGTACGCGAAACTGCTGCCGTTGATTCAATTGCGATGAAGGCAGGTTGGGACGGCTGTTGGCGATGGAAGATTGAGACCCCTTGCTCCAGAGACGCGATTGGAAGGCGCCGAAGGACAGGGCAGGTGCAGTTCGGCGGAGTGCCAGGGGTCAAAGTTCGATGGCACCTCTACCCCTGCGGACATGGCCCGAGCGTCTGGGCTGTAGATGGCTTCACATGATTTTGGTCAAGGTCGTTACTAGCGTGCTAGCCTGCCCGTTGCGGTTCTCTCAGCGCTGCCCAAAAGCAGATAGATATGTCTAGAACTGTCTGATGCATCACAACAACGAGCTGCAAGCCGTTGGGGCCAAGTGATTGATTGCATCCATCACTGTCGGCTTGCATGCAGGCACACGCGGTCGAAGCCTGCACAAAAAGTCAGGGGGAAATCACGGTAAATGGCAATGGCCTCAGAGGCTACAGCCAGACCCGGGCTGAGAGATACACTCCAATGCACCATTAAGCACAGCCGAATCATGTGGATATTGTTGAGGCTACTGCATAGCGACTACGCCGTACCGCCCTATCCCTTGACCAGGAACTCCTCGATATCCTTGTCCTCGTCATCCTCCTGCAACTGCGCGAGCCTCTTCTCCTCAACGTCAATCATCTTCTTGAGCACGTCGCGCTGCCTCCTGCGTGCCTTCTTGCCCCAGTCGGTCGCCGTCGACGACGCGGGCGCCGCTTCTTCATCGTCGCTGTCCTCGGGGATCTCGACCTGGCCGCGCAGGGTGTTGGGCTGGACCTTGGCCTTGGGGCCGTCCTCCTCGGGCTTGTTCTCGTGCTGCTGCATCTGCGCACCACCGGCGAGCTTCATGAGGTACGGGCGCAGCAGGCAGTAGGCGCCGACAATAATGACGAGGCGGATCCACTTCTCGGGGGTCATGCCGTCGAGCGTGCCGCGCAGGTTCGTGCTGAACCGCGTCCAGATGGTGACGATGAGGTCGATGATGCCGGTCATTTTGATGGTGGGTGGTGGGATGCGTGCGGACAGAGATGGTCGGCCGAGTCGTGCGGGGTTTGTAGGGTACCGATGCTCGTAGGACGAATCAGCCGGATGGAGTGGCTGCTTGAGGGGACAACAAAAGAAAGGTGAGTTGGGTTGCGCGGAGGCCGAGGAGAAAATATCGCCAGGATGACAAGTCGGCGGGCGTGGCGTCAAAATTGCGCGCAGAGGCCCCACGTGGAGAGTCCGCTACCTGACTGGCCAATGGGTGGCGCCGTATTTGTTGGGACCACCGACCAGTTCGACTCTGCCTATCTTGGTCTTCAATTGATGCCTTCAACAGAACACGAGTCTAGTTCTGGCAATATTGGAGCGTCATCTTCCAAGATCACGGTATTCAAGCAGTTACAGCAAATGCAGCCGTAGCTGACAAAGAGAATGCTGACATGAGCTGAACTAGCGTAGCATCCTACTGGAGACACCAGGGTCCTCGGTCCTACCAGGTGTTGGTGATGTCACAACGTTCTAGCAGCGGTATCGCGGTATGCACGAGAAAGAAAATCTGCGCAGAATAGATAAAGCAGAACTCTATACACCTTCACTTGCATCCTTGGGATCAAATGGACCATTGAAAGATTACAGTTACGTGCTGGAGCGCTTGCTGTAGTGCATGCCATGTCTTAGTCATCACTGCTACCTTTGACACGAAATCGTCGCGTCGTCATGTGACATTGTATCACCACTCAAGAAAGTCCCATGGATCGCCAATCCGACGTTCATTACATGCTGTAATTGTAGCGGAATCTTCGTCACTGCCCGACCTCTCTCTCACTTCAACCTTGACTTGTTGCTAGTCCTCTTTGTGCCTGGTTTCTCGGCACTCTGCAACGCGTCAATCGCGTAAAGTGGAACCAACCTTCCAGTATGACAGCACGCGACCAGGAGATGGCCGATTCAGCAAACGAAGAGCAGCGCGAGGTAGTCTCGTCCTGAACAACTGCCGTCCTAGACTAACGCTCAGCAGCGCCTCAAGGCCGCGCTCTGGTTCGCCGTCGGCAAGATGGTCGACGAAGAATCCATCAAGCAGAACTGCAACGCAACACCGCAGTTCATCGGCGCCCTCACAGAGATGGTCTGGTCGCAAATAGGTCAGTCTAGACCCCGCCCCCTCCACGTTTCGGCGCTCAAAGTCCCCAGAGTCAACCGCCATGGACCTCGAAAACTTTAGCAGGCACGCACGCAGGACAACGGTGCAGACCGAAGACGTGCTGCTGCTGGCCCGGAAGAACCCGGACCTGTTGGACCTTGTCACGGCGTTTGTCGACGAGAAGAAGGCGGAAAAGGCCAGCAAGGGCAAAGGCAAGCAGAGGTGACGGCTGTGCAGATAGGACGTATTGATACCCAACGATTCACGAGTCTTGCGAGATGCATTTATCAATTTTTGCCAGTACCAGTACGTGTAACTCCATGGTATCTCTGAATGTGAACGCCCAACTCCAACTAGTGCCTTGCGTAGCCCTATGCCCAGTATCGTCTGCCATCTCCTAATTCTGCTCCCGCTCCTGCTGCTGCTCCTGAGCCTGAGCCTGCTCCTGAGCCTGCTCCTGAGCCTGCTCCTGAGCCTGCTCCTGAGCCTGCTCCTGAGCCTGAGCCTGCTCCTGCTCCTGCTCCTGAGCCTGCTCCTGAGCCTGCTCCTCTTGCTGCTGCCTCTCCTCCGCCCTTCTTTCCTCCTCATCGAGCTCGTTAAAGAGCTTCCACTCTTCCTCCGTCAGATGGAACCACTGCGACAGACCGGTGACGAGTGCCCAGAGCTCTCCGGCAACCACCAGGTGCAGGAACTCGAGGCCCAGGAAATTGGCGAGTCCTTTGAGGGTGATGCCGCTGAGTATACCAACGTCGTGTATATCGAATACGGGAAGACCCATCCGCCGACGGTAGCTTCTCGCGACGAGTCGCAGCGAGAGAGCTTCGTACGGCGCCACGAGAACGTACCCGGAAATGACTGTGAATATGTCCGACGCCAGGCACGCCGGAAGCCTCGTGAGCATCGTGTCCAAGTACTGCGCCGAGAGGTGAGCCGACCCGTCCGGCCCAGAGCTAGGGCGGAGCTCGGCCGACCAGAGCCCTCCCGGGGGCGCGTCCGTCGCCTCGGTCGCTTCGACGTCGAAGCTGATCAAGGTCGCGCTCACGCCGCCGTCCTCCTCCTCGTCGCTGCCGTACTCGTCGCCCCTAGCAGAGAATACGCTTGGCCGACGAACAGCCTCGGCCGGTGCGTCTTCGGGGGCGGCAGCTTCGGCAGTGTCGGGAGGGGCCTCGTCAGGGGTGGTGGAGACGGCCACGGCCTCGAGCAGCTCCACGACTTCTTCCTGCATCCGCTGTCGGCTACTCTGCCGCCGCGTCTGCTGTGGCCGGTGGTCCGCGGTGACCGCTGCCGGTTCGCTGGAGATGATTTCCAGTGCGATGTTGTGCGCTTCGGGTTCCGGATCAGGTGCCGACTCTTCATCAACCTCGGATACCGGTGCCGGCATCGGAAGGACAGGCGGCGGTTTGCGGTGGTGCACCGTGTTTGGCAGCCGTCCGTAAAACTCCTGCCACAGGTAGCCGGTGACCTCTGTCCAGACGTGGCCCCAAATGACAAACGAGACAAACGGAACCGCATTGATACACCACGAGCCGGCGTACCGCGCCAACGAAGCGGCGCTCAAGTCTGCAGGGAGCGGCGGGGCTTCGATCGGCGAGCTAGGGGACCCCGGGATGAAGAAGGTCAGCGGCGGAAACCACTTGCTCGGAGGGATGATGTCCAGTCTCTGCAGCAGCACATAAAGCTGGAGATGCACCCGTATGTAGGAGAGACCGGCGTTGACCCATCTGTTCTCCCTAGGATACGGATAAAAGTAGTACGTCGACATCTTGAACAGGTGGCCGCCCAGGAACGTCGGCAGCCCGGCGAGCAGGGAGCCGGAGAGCGATCGCTGGCTGCTCTCGCCCTGCAGCAGCTCGAAGAAGGAGATGTCGGCGTAGCGCCTGTAGATGAGGATTCGCAGCCGCATGCCGTTGATGCCCCAGACCCCCGCAATCTCGAGGGCCCTGCCGAACCGAAGCAGGCGGGTGCCGACCGCGTCCTCGTAGTTGAAGTACCGCCGCACCGAGTCCACCTCGGCCGCGGACGGCGAGTTGTCGGATTCGGCGACGCCAATGACTTGCATGACCTCGTTGTGCGATCTGACCATGTCGCGATTTATCCGCTTCGTCTCGGGGTTGATCGGCCGACCGCGGCTGTCGTACTGTTGCTCGGGGGCCCGCGGGTCGGCGTCTCCTTCGCCTTCCACCACATCGTCGAACGGCGACCGGCCCTGGAGAGGTCAGTTTGAGTGGCAGCGGCGGGTGGGTGGCTTACCAAGGCCTGCGCCGTCAACGGGCCAATTCTCGTCATGCTGCGGCACGTATCTGAAGCGCCGACATTTGTCGACCGTCTGCAAAGTGTCGTGGTGAGGTGCTGCTGTCTGGAGGCGAGGTAGCTCGAGTGAATGGGAGCTCCAGAGTGGGGCCGGATTAGATAGCTTATCGATAAGAACCTCCCGCCGACGGTGTCAAAAAAAATTCTGGGACGCCGCCTCCAAGCGCTGCTTATCGCGGTGACTTGTGAGTTGCTGCAACAATCTTCAACATGGCGAGCAAGCAGCCCTTCAAGACGTCTTTTGAGCCGGCAAAGGTCATTCGGCCCATCTTCACGGGCGGCTCCGTCGCATTGGACAATGGCGCCAAGATCCTGGCGACGTCGCTCGGGGAGGACGCCATCCTGACGAACCCCTCCAACGGCAAGCACCTGGCAAAGATTGAAGGAGTATGCGCCCCGTGGACGATTGACGACGCAAGCTGACGGACCGCAGGATGGCGAGCAAATCTCGACGCTGACCCGTAAGACGCACGCGACCGCTTCGCCATAGGTACTGACACCCGCAGTGACGCCCTCCGGATCCCACCTCATCGTCTGCTCCAGGTCCCTGTCGATGAAGATCTACGCCCTCAAGCCGACCGAAGACGGAACGATCGCGGCCAAGCTGACGAGGTCGCTGAAGCCCCACGGCACCCCCGTGGTCGTCCTCGCCGTCGACCGAACGAGCACCCTTCTTGCGACCGGAGGAACCGACGGCGCCATCAAGGTCTGGGATATCGTCGGAGGCTACGTCACGCACACATTCCGCGGCCCGAGTGTGCTCGTGTCCGCCCTGCACTTTTTCGAGGTCGCGGCGCGGTCGAGCGACGAGGCGGAGAAGCCCAGCAAGAAGGGCACCAAGTCGAAGCAGGCCGAGGAGGAGAACGTCTCGACGACGAACTGGCGCCTGGCGTCCGGCAGCCAGGACGGCAAGGTGCGGGTGTGGGACCTTCACAAGCGCGCCGTCGTCGCGAACCTCGACTCCCACGTCTCCAACGTCCAGGGCCTGGACTACTCCCCCGAACAGGACGCAATCGTCTCCGGCAGCAGAGACAAGACCATCATCTGGTGGGACGCACGGTCGTGGAAGATTCGCAAGATCGTGCCGTGTCTCGAGCTCGTCGAGACGGTCGGCTTCGTCGACGGAGGACGGCTCACATACTCTGCGGGAGCCAAGGGCTGCCTGCGCATCTGGGACACCGAAACCGGCCGCGAGCTGACCAAGGACCAGCCCGCCAAGGCCGAGGCCGAGGGCATCGTCAGCGCCGTGTCGCACCCCGACCTGCCCTTTGTCCTCTGCGTGCAGGTCGACCACACGCTCGCGCTCTACAAGGTGCCCTCGAAAGACGCGGCCGCCGGGTCCATGCTCGAGCCCTTTCGGCGGATATCCGGCACCCACGACTCCATCATCGACCTCGGCTACCTGCTGCCCGACCGCTCCGTGCTCGCCCTCGCCACGAACGCCGAAGACATCCGGATCGTGTCCGTAAAGGACTCTGCGGCCGGCGCATCCCCTGAAAACTCGACATACTTTGGCCAGGACCTGGCTCTGCTAAAGGGCCACGACGACATCATCGTCTCCCTGGACGTCGACTGGTCCGGGTACTGGATCGCGACGGGTGCCAAGGACAACACGGCCCGCCTCTGGCGCGTGGACCCCGCCAACGATTCCTACACGTGCTACGCCACCTTCACCGGCCACACGGAGTCGATCGGCGCCGTCGCCCTGCCCAAGCAGCCGCCGCCGGAATCGTCAGCACAGTTCAAGGACCCCCTGAGCCACCCCCCGCCGTTCCTCCTCACCGGCTCCCAGGACCAGACCGTCAAGAAGTGGGACATTCCGCGGGAAGCCCAGAGCAAAAAGGGCGGCGCGCGTGCCGTCTTCACCAGAAAGGCGCACGACAAGGACATCAACGCCATGGATGTCCACCCCAACAGCACGCTCTTCGCGTCGTCGTCCCAGGACAAGATGGTCAAGATCTGGTCCGTGGCCGAGGGCGAGGTCCAGGGCATCCTCCGCGGCCACCGCAGGGGCGTCTGGTCCGTCAGGTTCGCGCCGGCGCGGTGCCCCGCCATCCAGGGCGACGAGGGCCAGGTCGCCGGCAAGGGCGTCGTGCTCACGGGCGGCGCCGACAAGACGGTCAAGCTGTGGAGCCTGACCAGCTACACGTGCATCAGGACGTTCGAGGGCCACTCCAACAGCGTGCTCAAGGTCGCCTGGCTCAACGTGCCCAAGGCCGAGGGCAAGGGCCGCAAGCAGGTGCAGTTCGCCAGCGCCGGCAGCGACGGCCTCGTCAAGGTCTGGGACGCCAACTCGGGCGAGGCGGAGTGCACCCTCGACAACCACGAGGACCGCATCTGGGCCCTCGCCGTCAACGCCGACGACAACACCATCGTCTCGGGCGACGGCGACTCCATCGTCACCTTTTGGAAGGACACCTCGGCCGAGTCCCAGGCCGCCGCCACCGAGGCCGCGCAGAAGCTCATCGAGCAGGAGCAGGAGCTCGAGAACCACATCCACGCCGGCTCCTACCGCGACGCCATCGTCCTCGCCCTCCAGCTCAACCACCCCGGGCGCCTGCTCGGCCTCTTCACGTCCGTCGTCACGTCGAGCGCCCCCGACGAGGGCAGCCTCTGCGGCCTCAAGGCGGTCGACCACGTGCTGGCGACCCTCTCGGACGAGCAAATCTTCACCCTCCTCCTCAGGTTGCGCGACTGGAACACCAACGCGAGGACGGCCACCGTCGCCCAGCGCATCCTCTGGACGCTCGTCCGCAGCTACCCCGCGTCCAAGTTCTCCAACCTCTCGGTCAAGGGCGCCCGCGGGCAGCGCAGTCTCAAGGAGGTGCTCAACGCGCTCAAGGTGTACACGGAGAGGCATTACAGGCGGACGGACGAGCTCGTCGACGAGAGTTATCTGGTGGAATATACCCTGCGCGAGATGGACAGTCTCGCGCCTGCGATGGAGGACGTGGATATGGATGTAGACGTGGAGAGGGATGCCATCATGGCGGCTTAGGGGTAATCAAAAGGCGTTTGAATGTGATTTGGAAACTCATCAGCCCGCTGATTTGACACTCAAGTGACGCTTCAGGTTTCTTTAATATGATCATTGCTTGTGTTGCTATAGTGAAGCTGCGGCATCGCTATACTCGTCAGAATCACTGCTGGCGCCGTCATCAAACTGTCTGTCCTCTTCAATATTGCCGTTGTCCCCCAGTCGTTCTTCCCAGTTTTCCAGATACTCGGCCGAGAACAAAGTATGTTTGTGATGCTCACCCAAGACAACTAGCCTGCCCTCGAGGCACTTTCGCATCATAGCTATGGCATCTTGATGTTGTCCCGAGTCATCCAAGCACACAGCAAGGTTATGTATCGACCGTAACGTCTCTTCGTGGTGCTCACCCAATACTTCTCGCCTGCCCTCGATACAATCCTGAGTCATATCGATTGCTTCTTGGTGTTGTCCCGAGTTATTCAAGTAGGCAGCAAGGTTATGTATCGCGTCCAATGTGTGTCTGTGACGTTCACCCAACACTTCTCGCGTACCCTCGACGCATTCCCGCATCATATTGATTGCGTCTCGAAGTCGCCCTGACTCACCCCAGTAGCACGCAAGATTGTGCATCATTGTCAAGGTCCGTGGGTGTTTGTTTCCCCACATTTTGCGGCGTAAATCGACATTTCGCACCGCCAAGCTTGTGCACTCCCCTATGCGACCTTGTTCCCAGTATATGTGACAAAGGCATGACGAGGATTCTACCGTGTGTGGGTGTTCTTCACCCAGCAATCTCCTCTGCGCTGCCAAAACATGAAGAATCAACTCTTCGGCATCGTCCACTCGGTCCAATTCGCAGTAAGTGTCGGCCAGGCCGCGCATCGTTAGCAGTACTTCGGGGTGCTCTTCTCCCAATGATGTCCTCGACTTTTCCAAGCTCTCTAACAGAATAGCCTCGGCCTCAGCAAACCGGCGGGGTTCGATGTACAACTTACCGAGACTATTCCGGCATGAGATTGTGAAATTTGTTCCTACGTATTCTGCCTCGGATGTGCGCCACGCATCCCGCAGGAGTTGTTCGGCCTCGTCGTACCGGAACAGCTTCATTTTAACACCCGCCAATATATGCTTCCCACTTAGCGTCATGCGGGCCTTTACGCCGAAAATTCTTTCGCTGGTATCAATGGACTGCAGAGCAATGTCCTCTGCGTCTTTGAAGCGGCCCCGCCGGGTATATAATCTGGCCAGCAAAAGCATGTGCTCAAGAGTATCTGCATGCTCAAGGCCAAGCGCTGCTCTGCTCAGTTCGACTGCCCGCTCCGCGTATCGTTCGGCCTCTTCGTGTTGACCCTGGGAAAGCAGGAAGCGTCCTACGTCGCTGCAAAGCCTACCCGACACTGCTCGAACACCTTCCCAGGGATCCTTCATGCGGCTCAAAACCAGAGTTGCATGAGGTAGGTATTCCAGACACAGAGATCTGTTCTTCATGAGGCCTTGTGGATAGACCGCCGACACAACTTCAATAGCTCCTCGCGCAAAATGCTTGAATTTGCCCTCGTTCGTTAGGCGTTTTTGCGTAATCAATTGGACGAGTCGATGCATCTCATATGCATCCTTGGCGGCCTCGGAGATGAACGAAAATGATACAAGAACCCCGATTGCTCTGCCAGCTTCTAATGCCAGCTCGTCAGAGCTCATGTCTTGGCTGCTAGTTGCAAGAGAATCTTGATCTAGTTTCTCGCGACAGTACATGTGCACAAACTCCTTCGGAATTGACTGGCGATCCAACAGACTGATAAAAGACAGGACATCGCCTGCCAGCGGGTGCTGCCGTTCGATTTGGTTGAAGGAAATCATCCACGTCGCCGTAAGGGCGTGTGGCGTCTCGGAACCCCGTCCGACGGTCTCGAACGGCTCGCTCAAGCGGTCTACCACGCCAAAGTCGCTTTGATCTAGCAGGCTGACGTACTCTCCAATCGACATAGAGCTCTCCAAAATGTAGGAAGCAGCCTGTGCAAGCGCGAGTGGCAAATGTTCAAGCTTGGACGACAGAAGCGAGACGTCTTCATCGGAGACAATATGGTTTACGAGAATGGAGCGAAGGAGCTCGCCCGCCTCATCGTCAGTCATCTTGTTGACCTCAATAGGCTGTTTGCCGTAGGTAAGCCTGACAGCGGCTTGCTTGTTTCTGGATGTAATGAGGACGGACCCTTGTGCACATTCTGGGACATAACGGCCAACATCGCCGCCCGATTCTGCCTCGTCTTGGATGCCGAAATTGCTACCCGCCATCGGGGATTGGAAGAAGACTTCTGTGTCGTCGGCGTTGTCGATCACCAAGAGCCACTTGCCACGGTGATTCTTCTCTAGCCACTCCTTGACTAGAGGAAGTACATCGACAGTCGGGTCGTCGCGTCCGGGTATGTTGCACAGTTGGGCAATGTCATTGTAGGCCTCACGGAAGCGTCCAACGCTGGCTGCATAAACCCAGAAGACCGAGGCTTCGGGGAACCTTTTGCGGAACCAGTGGCAGTAGGCGAGCGCTATTTGTGTTTTTCTTTGGTACATTAGCAAAAGCAAGACCGGATACGTGTTGTGAGGCATACCCAACGCCACCGAGCCCATGGATGGCCACTCTCGCGCGCTTGGGTTCTTCGGTCTCGTGACCAAAGTGGTTTCTGACACGACCTAGGACGTCTGGTCGATCAACAAATTCGGAATTCTGCCTGTGAGGAACGGAAACTGGGGACTGTAAGCGGAGTTGCCTCCCGGCGGCGGAGCACTTACAGAAAGGGCCGGATTGTGGTGGCTCAAATGCAGGAGCAGCTTGGAGTGGTGTGACCGAGGACGACCCAGTGTCGTACTTTCCAAGCAAAGCTTTGGTTGCAGAGGCAGCCGCCGCCGCCGCAAATGCCTGCCATTTCTTGTTCTTGTGACTGTCGGCGTAGTCGCAGACTGCCTTGACGACGAGACAGGGCATCTCATCCCAGACACCAGCGCCTTCCATCTCGAAACCAATGAGGTCATGCTCACGGGCGATCCGATCACGGTGCTCTCCAGACTTCATGACTGTATCGCCAGATCCCACTTTGCCGATAAAGACACGGGATCTCGACGGCGTGCTTGGCTGCTCTTCGGAAGAGACCCTTGATTGCTGACCGTCGACGTCGCATCCGAGTTCTTCGCAGGATGTCTCAATAGCCTCCTTACAGGCTGCTTCGTCGCTGCAGCAGCTCGACTGTTCATGTCTATGCGGATAATCTGCGCGGAACAAGACGTCATCGCTCGAGCTCGGCCGGGTGAATTTGGACCAGTTGCCGTCTTCGACTGCTTTTGCCTGAAGTCCATCCAGCTCTGTAGCGGTGCGGCGCTCCAAGTTTCTGCGCCCATGATCCGTTTTGAAGCCAACGAGAAAAGAGCGGATCTCTCTGCGGGCCCTGCCAAGACTGTCGTCGATGGTGTCTTTGGGGGCAAACCCGTAGGGATACTGCCTCCCAAAGTCGTACTGAACAATTGCTTCGGCGACGATGATGTCTCCTAGCCGGATGTGAGCGTCGGGACTCGGATTCGGCACCCCGCCGCAGATGCCACAGAGAACGAAGAGGCTGAGTGCACTGAAGCTATGGCGAAGACTGGCGCAGGCGCTCGCCGAGCTGCTCTTGCCCATGTTGGGGAGAACCAAGAGCACGACATTGTGGCGGCCGAGTCGACCAAACGTGTAGTGGTTGTGATCTCCAGGTGCTTTGCCATAGTGATGCTCGTCGTCTTCCCATATCTCGTCGAGCGTCAGCACCGCGGCGTCAAACTCGAGAGGTAGCGCGCATATCAGCGCTATACTAAAGTCTTCGCGGCGAGTTGGTCGGGCCATCGTCATCTTCGACGTCAAGCTTCCGGGCTAGAGTGCGTGTCACTCCATGAAGAATCGCAAGAGACGTGAGAGAGGGAGCCTGGTGTGCGAAGCGGGGTCAGTCTTGCAGCAGATAAGGCTCTGGCTGCATTGCAAGTCGGGCGGCTATTGGACGATCGTAGCTGCGCCACTGAGAGCATCTGACACCAGTGACAGCCTCCGAGAAGCGATGGAAATGCACATGTATTAATGTTGCTCTTGGCGAACTTGGTAGTTGACACGAAACCACGGGTTCTTCTCGACCTTGGTGTCTTGCCAATCGGACGAAGAAAGGTAATCGTTCGAAAACTCCACAAAGTCATCGATGATGCGGAGCGAGCCTTTCGCGTGGGGAGAGTTCTCGACCAAGTATTGGAACCCTGCCTCGCCGGACTTTACTCTGCACCATCCCTCGTCACATCGAGGCTGATTACTACCAACGACGTGCTGGATGGCGTCGAGTGTTTCTTGGTTGATGATGATGTTGTAGACTGTCATCGATATAAGCATCACGCGACCGTGTCCCGGTAGACGAAGCATACCTATGTGGCGTATCGTTTCCAAAGGCTGCGTCGATTTGCGCTTCCAAAAGGAGAGCATGGCCTCTCGCGCCGTAACGGTCCGCACTTTGATCCTCAAATTGAACTGTCGAGCAGACCGGCGGTACGGGGAATTCGTCTGCTCGGCAACCCTGGCCTCTATCAAGAGATCGTACGCCGGGACCGTCCCTCCAAACGGCGTAGTAGCCTCCCGCGTCTTTGCACATGGCGAGTCGGAGCTCTCTCATGGCGCGAGGGTCCCGCTTCTCGAGTGGAAGTGCAGCCGAAAATGCGTGTTGTGAAAAGGGGAGGAAGAGGCAGCCGAGCAGGCGGCAAAATCGTATCGAGCAGGCCATGATGGCGATGAGTCCTGAGAGCTTGCGTCCGCTCTGGCGACTGAAGATATCTATGGCCGCATCTCGCACGCGAAGAGCGCACTGGCTCCTCTATATCAAAGGTAAAGATTCGTCGACCTTACTCGTGGATATCGTCTACAGGACGTATCAGCCATTGGTTGCATACAGTCTATTGCTTCGTACCATGGCGGTACACGTTCTTTACGCCGCCATTTTCCAGGTGCGGCCCTGGTCATGGACGTCGATTTACAGCAGCCATCCGCCAATGACAGTGACGTCGCCACTGCTTCCAGATTGACTGACAAGTAAAGGCGAAGGTGCGAATGAGAAAGAGGCGTGGTAATCTCCTTAGAGCTGGAAAAGTTGCCCAAACGTGTTGTTTGTGGAAAGAGCCACTGGTTCAAGGGTAGGGGTAGCCGTATACGCTCTTACTGTGTACTCGAGCCATTCCGCTTCCGACTGGAAGTGTCGGTTCCAGTAGGACCTGTGGGCTGAAAAGGTTGAAATGTCTTCTCCCTGGGCAGCTCTTTTCTCGGGTCCTGTGTTTCCTCAGTCAAGCCTCGAGATCTGCGGTTAAGCTTATCAAGACGTGGCCGGTCGCTTGTCGCATGGCCGTGGTCGACGAAGCCACCCGACCACCCACGTCCAAATGCACCTTTCTGATGCTCATGGCATGAATGTGTGATCCAGCAGACGGTATCGAGTCTGCAATACAGACCAGACTGAACAAGACGTGCCTTGCATCCGTCATATCGCCTCTGCTGTCCCAAGATGCAAAAGAATGGGGCTCCAAAATCAATTGCCAGGCGACCACACCCCGCCGGCTTGTAGAATGATTCGTAAATATCAGTAGAAATCGACCAGGAATGCCATTTTGTGCACAGTGAACGACGACAGAGCTGTTGTTGTCGAGTCCTTGAGATACCAAGGTAGTCACTCCGGCAGCTCTGGGGGTGGCTGTGGGGCGTGCACGTATCACCGCTCAAGGCAGGCGACTTTTTCCAAGGCACCTCAACGACGCCGACAACCTCCATACATCACCAGTCACCCCTGCTTCCACATTCGAGATGGCGCACAGAAAACGGCACGCGGAGGAGGCCCTGGATCAGCTCGCAGGAATTGACTCGCCAGCCTCGAAACGCTCGAGAACCGTCGACTCCCTCGTGTCCAACGGATCCCTCGAGAACGGCCTCGTCCACAGCGACACCGCGACACCAACGAAACCCGCGACGACAGAACCTCCCGCCGACGATGACAGCGACCAAGACGAGACCCTCGCCCGGGCACCCATACGCCAGGCCGCGCCAACAGACGGCTACGGCGACCTCTACCTCGACACGATCGACCGCAACGTGCTCGACTTCGACTTTGAGAAGCTGTGCTCCGTCAGCCTGTCCAACATCAACGTGTACGCCTGCCTGGTGTGCGGCCGCTACTATCAGGGCCGCGGGCCCAGGTCGCACGCCTACTTCCACGCCCTCGACGAGAACCACCACGTCTTCATCAACATGCAGACGCAAAAGGTCTACGTGCTGCCCGAGGGCTACGAGGTGCTGTCCAAGTCGCTCGACGACATCAAGTTCGTCTCGGACCCGCGGTACACGAAGCACGAGGTCACCGCCCTCGACCGCACACCGCCGCGCGCGTCCTTTACGCTCGCCGGCAAGCAGTACGCGCCCGGCTTCGTGGGCATGAACAACCTCAAGGAGAACGACTACCTCAACGTCGTCGTGCAGGCCCTCGCCCACGTCGCGCCGCTGCGGAATTTCTGCCTGCTCGAGGACCTCTCCGCGCGGTCGGAGCTGGCGAAGCGGTTCGGCATCCTCGTCCGCAAGATCTGGAACCCGCGCGCGTTCAAGGCGCACGTCTCCCCGCACGAGCTGCTGCAGGAAATCTCGCTGCTGTCGAACAAGCGCTTCAACCTGACGACGCAGTCGGACCCCGTCGAGTTCCTGTCGTGGTTCCTCAACAACCTGCACCTGGGGCTCGGCGGCTCCAAGACGAAACCGGGCAGCTCCGTCGTGCAGCGCATCTTCCAGGGGAAGCTCAAGGTGGAATCGCAGGCCATCACGGCGCGCGCCGACGCCGGCGACCGCCTGCGGTTCGAAGACGCGGCCGTCTCGGTGGCGTCGTCCCGCTTCATGTTCCTCACCCTCGACCTCCCCGCGGCGCCGCTGTTCCAGGACGAGCAGGAAAAGAACATCATCCCCCAGGTGCCCCTCACCACCATCCTGTCCAAATACGACGGCATCCAGGCGCAGGAGCACCTCGCCCAGCGCAAGCGCTACCGCCTGCTGCACCCGCTGCCGCCGTACCTCGTCTTCCACGTCAAGCGCTTCAGCCAGAACAAGTTCGTGTCCGAGCGCAACCCCACCATTGTCACCTTCGATCCCAGCGGCCTCGACGTCGGCCCGTACGTCGAGCCGAACCCCAACGAGTGGAAGCCCGGCGAGCCCATCTGGTACGACCTCGTCGCCAACGTGGTGCACGAGGCCGTCCGCGCCAAGGAGGACGTCGCCGACAGCGGGGAGGAGCGCAAGACGTGGAAGGTGCAGCTGCGGGACAAGGGACGCGACGAGTGGGTGTCGTGCCAGGACCTGTTCGTGGAGGAGGTGCGCAGCGAGCTGCTGTACCTCGGCGAGACATATCTCCAGATCTGGGAGAGGAGGCGGACGCCACGGGCGTAGTCACTGTACGATTAGACGAAGCATCACAACGGCGGCATGCACAACGCGTGACTTGAAGTCGCTGTCATTTGACCATCGGTCCATGTTTCTGGACCGTGGCTGCGCCTTGGAGCAGTAGTGTACACCACCCAACGACGTGGGTTAGCCAATCCCAGAATAACCGCCCGCGTGAATCCATAAAACGACGTGCCTGCTAATCGTGACCGCTGCCCATTTTGGTGCCCCCCCAAAACTATTCGGTCCCGTCTCCGAGACCAGAGTAAGGGGATCATCCATCCCTCGCCTTCTGCCCGTCCTCCGGCCCAACCCGGTATCCTATCCCAACGAGGTGTTTTTGTCGGGGCGTGCCCGTGCCCGAATGCTATGAAGGCCAGGGACGGCCTGATAGTGTACAAGTGAACATCAAAGATGGCTTGGAAAAAAATGCAAAAAAGGATATGAACTCGCGCCGGCGTTTCCCCCGGCACTCGCCCGCGGTCGCAGCAGTGGGTGGGAGGCGTCGCGGCTTAGGAGGCCTGCTTCTCGTCGTTTTGCTTCAGGGCGTTGTTGCGTTTGTCGTGCTGCTTCTCGCGGCGCTGCTCCTCGATGGCGGCTCTGATCTGGATGCTCTCGTCGTGGGTTTTGAACTCGAAGTGGGTGTTGGGAGGGCACTTGAGGTACGACTTCCACGTTTCGCTGCGACGGTTAGCACGTACGGCGACGGGGGTAACGGGGGGAGGAGGGGGCTTACCGGATCCTTAGGACGCGTCCGCCGGTCGAGCGCGTCCAGATGGAGATGATGTCCTCGCCGTTGCGGACGCTCACCACGCCACCGCAAATCTCGTCGCTGCAGTCGACAAAGGCCTCGCCGAGCAGCGCAAACACGGTGTCCTCCCAGTACCGGTCGACGATGCCCTTCTTCAGACGCAACACCCACTTTCCGCCGCTCCTGTTCTCGTCGTCCTCCCAGATGGGCCGCACACCCCTCTTGAAGAAGTGGTACTCCCAGCCCACCGACAGCTCCGAGGGGCGCTTCAGGTGCGGGTAGCCGACCCAAAACTCCTCCACGCTGGTGCAGTGGATCATGGGCGTCAGGGACTTGGCGTACTCCTGGAACGGCTGCCCCTTAGGCTGGGGAGGCCGGCACCACGTCACCCACTCGTACTTGGTCGGGTGGACGCGCAGGGCCTCGGATGATGTGCGTGTCGAGACGGGCTGCGAGCCGACGGCCCTCTTGCCGGACGACTCGGAGATGGAGGCCATGGGAGGCGCCTTGGCCAGGGAGTCGACCGCTTTGGATCCCACCTTGCCCATAGCCAGGTCGAACGGGTTGCCGGGCGACTTGGGGGTCTTGGCCGAGCCGAACGACGCAAACGCGCCGGAGCCCAGGCCGAAGGCGTTGGACGCACCGGCCGTAGGTGAGGCCATGCCGCCGCCGGGGGTCGTCACGTTGTTGAAGGGATTCGCTTTACCGCCGTGTGAGGACGAGTCGCCGCCGAACCGCTTGGCAAAGGAGCCGCTGCCCGGCGCGGGGCTGCCATTGCCTGATGTCGAGAGGGAAAGCTTGCCTGTGCTGGGGAGTGTCAGTGCATGCACGTAGGATCGACGAATGGGGTACACGTACTGTGCGCGGCGGGTCCATAGGTTATTGTCCATGGGGGCAGCTTTCAAAGACTTTTTCTAGACGACTGTTTTCGTGGGGGGGATCCCTCGAAGGCGGCGGCACCTCGGTTTTCGCTTGGTCACAGTTGTGGCGGCTGGGACAGTTGGTCGAGAAGCGATGCGATGAAGTCGGGGGGCGGCGGTGTCGAGCAGGGGCGTTTCGATGGAGGCGCTGGAGGGGGGACGTGGGAGAACGAGCGAGCTGGATTTGTTCGATGCGATGGATGCGGTGGTTGCGGTGGTGAATTGGAGGCGAGGTCTCGTGCGGTGTAGTGCGTGCGGGTATCAGTACCGTAAGTTGAATGCGAGTCGAAGAGTTGAGGCGGTGGTTTCGTGGAGTGGAAGTGTGAATAATCTACTGATGGTGATGGAGAACAATGAACAGCTTGAAGAGAAAAAAAAAAACTACAGAGTACGGACACTGGCCCCATCCTGCTGGTCGTCACTGTGCTGTCGATGGCGGATAGAGCGATAGCGCCTCGCTTACCTGTTCCTGGGGGCCCACCAGGGGACGTGGCCAATGAGAAGGCGTTCCTTGGGGAAGCGGGCACTGTCACGGCGCACCACAGTGAGGTCACAGTCCCGGTAGGCCCTGCCTGGAGACCACAGCAGAAGGAAAGCACCCTGGCGGTGCCTGCCCACTTGGGTATTTGTAGGTAACCTGCGTACCTTATGTCTTGTATTTGTCTAGGCAAGCACAACAGGTCACGGCTGCCCAAGAGCGAGAATGGCTTCGCGATTACCCAGATAGCCAGACGCCGTGTTCACCGTCTTTATACGGCAGCTGCATCACGACATGGCAGACTTTGCCAACGGTCTCGCATGGGACGTGGAGATGCATGCCTGAAACACTGTCAGGTTACCTTGGACATGCCATGATACACTGCCACCTCTAGAAGAGGACTCTATGTATGTAAGAGCTAAAGGCGAGTCCACTGTGACAGCAAGCTTTCTGAGGCTTCAGCACATGTCTCTGCAGGTCCAAGCACTATACACAGTAGACCACGTCATTGCGAGCACCAACAGAACACTGGCCACTCGACCTGTATTCACACCGAATCGACTCCAACAAGACTACCGACTGTACACTGCACTAATAATCATCCCGATCACTGCTGTAAGACGGCACGCAGAGCTCCACGTGGTGTGCCTGAGGAGCGCCGCTGGACGCTGGTTGGCCTACCCCGCCATTTACTGGATCCACCCCAGGGGACCTGCCCTGCACAGTGCGCGTTCCCCCATCCGTCATCCAAAGAAAAGAAAGTGCCAGGCCACGGCGCGGTCGCGCTTACCTCACCCTGGACGTCCCTCGGCCGATCGACGTCGACGTCAACATCAACAACTGCACTCTCACTGCATCACCTCCCCACTGTCATGCTCCGGGCTGACCTGTTCGCACCATGGAAAGATTCCTTCGGGAATGGCGGCAGGATGCCCTGAACAAAGCCCAATACGACGCGGCCATCTTCATCGGCGACAAGCTGTTGGCCCTGACGAGTATGTCACCGCTGTCGTGTGCGACCCTTCTGACGAGGCTGCAGACGACGAAAAGGACGCCTTCTGGCTGGCGCAGGTCCACTTCGCCACCGGCAACTACACGCGCGCGCAGACGTTTCTCGCGAAGCAGGACCTCGTCTCCCGCAATGTGTCCTGCCGGTACCTCGCCGCCCACTGCCTGGTCAAGCAGTCGAGGTTCGACGAAGCGCTGTCGGTGCTCGGCGACCGGAACCCCACACACCTCATCTCCAACGCGAGCAACAAGCGAAAGGCGCAGCCGGCTCCGCTGGGTAGGGCCATCGGGGCCAGGGCCAGGTCCCACGACGAGGAGGAGGCGACGACGAGGAAATACGAGGCGGCCATGTGCTACCTCCGGGGCATCTGCTACGCCAAGCAGAACGCCTTTGACCGGGCAAAGGAGTGCTACAAGGACGCCGTGCGCATCGACGTGCAGTGCTTCGAGGCCTTCCAGCAGCTCATGACAAACGCCCTGCTGTCGCCCGACGAGGAGTGGCAGTTCCTCGAGTCGCTCGACTTCGACTCCATCAGCGTCCCCGGAGACGTCTCGTCGTCGCAGGAAGCGGCAGACTTCACAAGGATGCTGTACACCACGAGGCTGTCAAAGTACCGGGAGCCCTCGGCCTTTACCGCCGCGTGCGATACGCTGTCGACCCATTACCGCCTCGCCGATAACCCCGACCTCCTCCTCGCCCGGGCCGACCTGCTCTTCACCCAGTGCCGGTACAGAGACGCCCTCGCCATCACGGACGCCATCCTGCAGGACGACAAGTACAACTTCAGCGTCCACCCCCTGCACCTGGCGTGCCTCTACCAGCTCGGCATGAAGAACGCCCTGTTTCTGATATCCCACGACCTCGCCGACACCCACCCGGAAGAGCCGTGCGCGTGGCTGGCCGTCGGCATATACTACTTTGCTATTGACAAGATTGCAGAGGCCCGCCGCTACTTTAGCAAGGCCAGCATGATGGACGCCCACTTTGGGCCCGCGTGGATCGGCTTCGCGCACACGTTCGCCGCCGAGGGAGAGCACGACCAGGCCATATCGGCCTACTCGACCGCAGCACGACTGTTCATGGGGACGCACCTCCCCCAAGTCTTTTTGGGCATGCAGAACCACGCGCTCAACAACATGACCCTGGCGGAAGAGTTCCTCAAGACGGCCTACGGCCTCTGCCGGACGGACCCCCTCTTGCTCAACGAGATGGGCGTCGTCAAGTACCACCAGGACAAGCCCCAAGAGGCCGTCCAGTTCTTCCGGGCGGCCCTCAAAATCGCCAACGAGATCGACTCGGACCCCCAGGCCTGGCTGGCCCCGCGGACCAACCTCGCCCACTCGTACCGCCGCCTGCGCGCGTTCAAGGAGGCGCACCTAGAGTTCGACGAGGTCCTGCGACAGGGAGGCAAGGACCCGGCTATCTTTTGCGCCAAGGGCCTCATCTACCTCGAGGAGGGCCGCCCCGAGAAGGCGATTGTGCCCCTCCACGAGGCCCTCGCCATCAACCCCCAGGACGGCATCGCCACGGAGCTGCTCAACAAGGCGCTCGACGAGACGTCCACCATTGACGTCGCCGACGGCGCCGACCTCGACGGCTTCGAGTACGAGCTGGAGGCGGGAAAGGCGGCCGCGCGGGAGCGCATCGCACAAAAGTCTGGCCGACGTCGTGACGCCAAAGGCAAGGCCAGGATCGGCAGGCGGGCGGACGCGGAAAAGGGCGAGAGCATGATGGAGATGACCGACGACGATTAACCAGTATGGATATATGATGTGGATGGGTCCTAGTCCGCTTTAGTGATGGCGTGTTCGCATTCGGCACCAGCTGCATTCCGGCAACGTGTGGCCGAACGCTTGCGGAATTGTGCTTATAAGGGCGGTCGCCTGCAAGGTAGTCCTTAATCGAGCACCATCATGTCGCGCTACTTTCCACACACGTCCTACGCGGAGGACCAGCCCCTCTTCCGCACCATCCTGACCGTCCACGTCCTGGCGCGGGGCTACACCACCGGCGCCGTGGTGGGTCTCGGCGCCGTGTCAGTGGGGACCGCCTACAACTTCATCCGGGGCGCCAAGCCCGCCGACACGCTGCCCCGCGCGCTGCGCACCACGGGCACGGCGAGCGTCGTCGGCATGGGCCTCATGGGTCTCGCGCTCGCCGGGAGAATGTGGGGCCGCGAGGAGATTGAGTGGAGAGACCGGTCGTGGCGGCTGCTGGAGAACCCGGGGCAGGTCGAGGTCGACGACTGGACGGCGGGCGGTGTTGCTGCCGGGCTCGCGGCGGCCGCGGGCGTGCGAGGCGGGGGCTGGAGGGCTGGCGCGGGTGCCCTCGGGATCGGGAGCGTGGCGGGGACGCTTGGGTACATGGTCTGGAGGTATGGGGTGCACGCCGGCAAGTTCCAGGCCTATGTTGGTGTCGACGAGGCGGAGTTGTGACGACTTTCAGTGTGGTCTCGGGCGTGATGAACGGCATCACGGGAACAACAGTACAGAAGAGTCTAATTCTACTCGTCTATTGTCTACAACCTTTCCTTCCCTGCAAGCACCTCTTCGACCTGGGCGAACTGGTAGTAAAAGTCGAGACTCTGCGGGTTCAAGAGCGTGCCGCTGGGCTTGACGTGCTGGCCCGACACAATCTGCTTCACCGGCAGCTCGACCTTTTTGAGGTTCACGGTCGTCTGCGTCTGTCAGCACCGACTGCCAGCAGGCCGATGCACTTACCGGGATCTCGGGCGTCTCCAGCACGTATTTCGGGACGTGCCGCTTGGTCAACTCGCGCCGAATCGCGTCCTTGACCTCTGCGACCAGCGTCCGGTCGAACGTCTCCCCCGGCCGCATCATCAGAAACAGCATCACGCTCTCGTCGTCGTCCTGCGGCCTCCGCTGGCCCACGCACAGGCTGTCCGCCACCCTGGACGAAAAGTTCCGCTCCACGACGGCGTAGATCTCGGCGCTGCCGAAGCGGATGCCGCTGGGGTTCAGCACGCCGTCCGCGCGGCCGAGGAAGGCGATGTTGCCCGTCGCGGGGTGGACCGACACAAAATCGCCGTGCGCCCAGACGTGCTCGAAGCGCCCAAAGTAGGCCGCGTGGTACTTCGTCCCCGGCGACGCCGAGGCGTAGCTGCCTGCCGTCTCCGTCGACGGGGGGTCGCCCCAGAGGTAGCACGGGATGTTGGGAAAGGCCGCGGTGGCGACGAGCTCGCCCGGTTCCCCCGGGGCCACGCGTTTGCCCGGCCCGCTGGGGAGCTGGGCGTCGTAGATGGCGACGG
This sequence comes from Colletotrichum lindemuthianum, assembly GCA_001693025.2. NCBI lineage: Eukaryota > Fungi > Ascomycota > Sordariomycetes > Glomerellales > Glomerellaceae > Colletotrichum > Colletotrichum lindemuthianum. The sequence goes on from MASP02000317.1 coordinate 63,956, forward strand.
GCACGCCGAGGGACGGGCCTTGGGTGCCGCCGACGTACACGGGCGTGAGAGGGTTCTGCATGCCGAAGCAGCCGGCCTGGGCGTGTTAGATTGGGTACCGTCCGTCAAGCAGCGACTTACAATGTCGGTGCCGCCCGACAGGTTGGCGAGGTGGACGTGCGGCGGGAAGCCCTCGTCGTAGAACCACTCGAATAGCTGGTTGGACAGCACCATGCCCGTGCTCGTGACGATGCGGAGCGAGCCCAGGTCGGTGACGTCCCGCGGGCGGATCCTGTTCTTGGCCAGCTCGAACATCCACCGCGGGCTGATGCCGAGCTTCGTCACGCACTGCTCGCCGAGGATGCGGATGAAGGACGTCAGGTCCGGCACGAACGGCGATCCGTCGTACAGCACCGCGCGCGCGCCCGTCAGCAGCGCCGCCACGTTGGCGAGGTACATGATCCAGCCGGTCGTGGTGTACTGCAGCGTGACCGAGTCGGGCGACGTGGACTCGTGGAGGCGCCCCTCCTTGGCGCAGTTGATCATGACGCCGCCCACCGTGTGCACGATGGCCTTGGGGATGCCCGTCGTCCCGGACGAGTAGTAGATGAGGAAGGGTGCGTGGAACGGGATCCTGGCGAACGGCGGCGCGGGGCCTTCAGAGAGAAAGTCGGCCCAGAGCTCGGCCTTGGCGATGGACGACACGTCATGCGGCTGTGCGAAGCGCGGGATGGAGATGAGGCCCGCAAAGGAGGGACAGCCGCTCATGCCGGAGACGACTTCGGCCATCTTGCCGCGCAGGTCGACCGTCTTGCCGTTGTACACGGTCGCGTCGTCAAAGAAGATGAACTAAACCCGTCAGACGCGTCACACAGTAGGGCACTCTTACCTTTGGGTCGACCTGGGTGGTCCGCTGCAGGATCCCCTTGACGCCCATGTCCGTCGACGAGCTGCTAAAGATGGCCCCCAGCCAGGTCGCGGCCGTGAAGACGAGCAGCGTCTCGATCGAGTTGGCCCCGACGAGCACGACGCGGTCGCCCTCTGCGACGCCCCGCGCCTTCATCGCCGCCGCCAGCCGCCCCGCGCCCGCCCGCAACTCCTTCCACGTGAGCTCGCGGACGTCGCCGGCGTTGCCCTCGCGAACCTCCGTCACGGCCACCTTGGCGTCCTCCTTGCCTGCGGTCCCGCAATGGCCGGCGGCGTCTGCCGGACCGCGCGAGTACAGCACGTTCTCTGCCCAGTTGAGGCGCACCCCCGGGAACCACTTTGGGATGGCGTCGATGGGCAGCGACTCGTCGACCACCGACGTCGCGCGGCCCTCGTGGATGAGGTTGGCGTAGTCAAAGAGGTGGCCGTAAAAGTGTGAGCGGTGGGCCACCGACCAGCTGTGCAGGTCGTCAAAGGTCTGGTCACGTGTCAGCGGAAGAATCGCGTGGCAGTTGGCGACGTACGTACCTGGAGCTGGAGGTTGTGCCGGGAATTGACCGACTGCAGGAAGCGGTACATTTCCGTGTCCCTGGGATTGGGGTGCTCCCAGAGTTTGCGTGGGATCTCGCTGGACGCCATGACGTCGGTCGTCTGGCCTGGAGAGGTTGGCGGTCGAAAGTTTCGCAAACGAGTTGGTGAGATGTGCTGTCGGGGCGATGAGGCTGGTGCTTGGCGCTGAGGGCGGCGTTCCCCAACTGCATTGCCTCGGTACCGGAGTGCGGGGTTAGCGGCCTGAAGTGACGTGCCGAGAGGTCCGTGTGGATCCCGACGATCACGGCCCCATAAGGCCCGGCGGCAACGTCGGTGCTGGCAGAAGAGCAGCAGCTATTTCTATACAGTCCTAAAGAGACCAATTGCCTTGAATGTAATTGGCATCCGTCAAGAGGCCCAGCTTTTTGAAGTCAAGGTGGCTGTGGCAGCCAGATTGCGGCATGCCAATTGCGCGTCGTTGGTCGATGGGGAAGCATAACGGAAAAGGGACAGCTCAGGTACACGATCTGCTGCGATCGTGCTCGTTTCTTCTAATCACAGGAGGAATTGACAATGTGAGGGACCTGTCGTTTGCTATGGCTATGATACAAAGCCTGATACCGCAAGTAGGTGTCACAGGGGCTTCAAGCCCACGTGATACCGATACCACAACCCATAAACTGTGACCCTCTGTCAGGGTGCGCCAGTGGCCCCCCCAGTAGGCCCCTGCTTAGTCATTCATAAAGAGGGGTATTAAGGCTCGAGATAGCTGAGATCCCCGGTAAAAGGGTCAGATTCAAATGTATCAACAACCGCACATCTACGTTTGCCCCCCGTACAGATCCATCACTTGGAGACCAGTACGCTCCTGACAATCGGTCGGGAGCGGCGTATATCGGACCCTAACAAGGTGAGTGGGCCGAGGAATGAAAGCGTGATGGCTTTGGGGGCAACCATCAACCGGCAAGACTCCGCTGTGTTTTGAGATGTCGGCTCCCAAGTCAACGCGACCGTCCTGTCTGTTGTCTCTAATGGTGATGAGGCTATATCGTGCGTTATCTTCGGGTCCCAGTGACGCTCTCTCTCAAGGGGAGGCGCCATCCTTTCTGGTGACAAAGAACAGCAACGTCTCTTCTCTGGACCACAGAGTCGTCCTCATGACGTGCGGCTGCTCCAGAGCGTCAAATGTAAATCCTGCATCGTCGCCACTGTTGACCATCTGGGCCTGTACCATCTTCTGTTTCAATTATGTAAGTCTGTCATCGCTCGAAAGGCCCTTCTTCTGAGACGCGAAAAGTAGCAAAAGATTATGTTCCCTCTCTTGGGCTGCCATGTCAGGTATGTTAGCGTGTATCGCATGACTGTTGAAGTGCCGGATGAGCACGATGAAGCAGTTTAGGGCAGATGCCGCACTGAATACCTGGTCGGGCCAGTTTTCATGAAAAGCGCTGTTGGTAAAGCGAAACTTTTGACTTGCAAGCCAAGACGGCAAGTCGTCTAGATTTCCTTCCATGGCGACGGATGATGTCGAGTGACCACCGTTGCCGCAATTTTTGCAATGCAGCTTAAGTGAAAGAAGAAGGAAGGTACTGCTTAGGGAGGATACAGGGCACCTGCCTTTCATAATGAAGTCAATGACGGATGCCATCCACCCCAGCCCTAACATAGCTGAATGTGATTTTGGCACTGAAATGTTTGCGCTTCGCACACCGTTACCTTCGCATATCACACCCATCGCGGACGACAAGATAGAGACCAACCAAGGCAAACGGCCTCGCTCGTGCGACGAGAATTCATCACCCCCCTTCCCCAAGAAGCACAAGTCGCGTGAACACATACTGAAAGACGAAGGCCTTGTCTCCTCTGAGATGAACCAAGCTCGCCGCTTGGCTGGGCACGTCAGAGAGACGGTAGACACTCGTGGCCGCTCCGTCGATCATACAGCGTCCAGACGCTGCCGGTTCCGTCGAGTCGCGCCAAAACGCCATGTCATCAGGTCTTCAGCGCTTTCACAGCAGAAACGGCCTCACGCCAGCGGGAAGTTTCAAACGTCGCGATACCGGTAGCACCGAAGAGAGAAGCTTTTCCGACAATGATAGTCAGCCTTCTATGAAGATCGATAGCCCCAACGAAGAAGATCATAAGATACACTACACTTCTTATGTATAATGTCAGCTATCCGACAATTGCATCAGAGTCTAGACTTCTATTTAAACGCAAACGCTGTATTCACTAAAAAAAAAAAAAACAAGGTCCCCCTACCAGGCATGGAACCAAAAATCGAAGCAGTCTTCGCGATCCTCCCTGAATGTGATGACCTTTTCTGGCCCACATATCTTCATGAAGTCCAAGGTTTTCTGTATACAGCCTGGCTCAATAAAGGTAATGACCTGCCCCTTCGTATCTAAGAGGATTCCCAGCGGCCAGCTTTGCCTCTTTACGAGGCACACTCCGCCCCTGCCGTATCCCTCGTCTGGATACACCTCGACACATTCCCTCGCCTGACCGGGAGCCTGCGCCTTCGCCATAATCTCACGACTAGCGTTGATGAGATTGTGGTTGCGACGCAAGTGACCCATCTCGGGTGTCAGGCCACAGCAGAGAGGGGGGGCACCGGGGGCCTATCGGGTCCCCCGTAAGAGAACACCAGCGCCCGGAATAATGGTTATTCCGGGTGGCGAGGCTTAAATACTAGTGTGGAGCAGCAGCTAAGTGAGGGGAAAAATAAGTTTAAATAGTTATATAGTATAATGCTTACCTATTTAGAGATCCTATCACTTAATATAAATTCAGCTTGATATATTCAAACTTCTATCTACTTTTAGGTATACTAACTAGTGGGATTATAATAATATTATATATATAAATTACCTAAATATAGTATACTGTTAATAGTTTAGGAGAGTTAGATATAGATAGAGAATTAACTTCTATAGTAACTAATAGTAATATTAATAACTTTAGGAAGTAGTAGCTCCCCCAGAATAATAGTAACTTTTCTAAAGTAGAACTTAATTAATTAATTAAGGAAGAAATAATAAAATTAAGAAAGAAGCAGAAGTTAGAGAAGCTGATAATTTTAAGAAGAGGAGAAGATATAGAAGAAGGAACTACTAGGAACCTTATTATTCCTAATTTAGAACTTAAGAGGTAGAGAGGAAACCTCTTAGTAAAATAGTTTATCTCTATTTATTATAAGGGGGATAGTTAATCTAACTTTAATAACTTCCTATTTAAACTTAAAAGATAGTTTACTATAGTAAAAAATAATTTTATAGTAGATAAAGATAAAATCTAGTATATAAACTTATATCTTAAAAGTATTACCTCCCACTACTAAATTAAATAGATCTCTATTATATATAGTAATAATATTAAGTAAGTTACTTAGTGTTACGGGCTATGTCCGGATGTCCGGCTAGGGCTGTGCCTAGGTATCCGAAGCCAACCCCCTCGCCCGGGTGGGGCCCCAGTGGGCCCTATATAGTACTATATATACAGACTTTTCTACGCACTCATGAAGGCTTCTTTTTTACTCCTTAGTTCTAAATAAACAGTATTTTGCGCCACCTTCCGGTTAAATAAGCTTAAGTCTAGCTTTTTATATATTTAGAACTTAGTTTTATTTACTATATAGATAATACTGGGTAGAGTATAGCTTCCCACTAGTTAAGTATATAATCTAGTTAAGTGTAGCTCCTAGAATATAACACTATATAATAGGTAACTAATATAAAGAATAATAGAGAGTACTGAAGCCTCCCAGGATACTTCTATAGATAGTAACCCTATAAGTAAACTACTTCAGTAGTAGTTATAATATACTTTAAGCTCTCTCTACTAGAGGATTAATAAGCTCTTATATAAGTTAGCGAAATAAGATACTATAGTAGGTAGTAACCCTTAGGTGGTTACTATAATAGATACTTCTAGCCTATACTAGGATACTCTAGTAACCTCCAGAATAATATCTATTAGGATAATAGCTTTTAGAGTTAATAATATTATTATATCCTTACTAGTAGCTAACTACTAGAGGAAGTTTCTTTCCCTACTTCTAAAGTTTTTAGGTAAGTAGAAGGAATACTGAGTGTAAACCTAACAGATAAAAGTTAAACTTAAGATTAATTACTATTTCTTTAATAATAATTAGAAATACTAATATCTAATTTACTCCTATTTAGATTTTAGTTTTCAGTAGGTAGTTAAAACTTTCTATATAGTGGGAAGGCTAGAGAATTCCTATAATCTAAATAATTTTATAGGTTATCTAGATAGAACTTACCTGGATTCTAATAGTTAGCTTCACACTATTACCTAATTATAAAGCTTCAGATAGAAGGAAAATAAATACCTAACTACTTTTCTACCCTAATTTAAAAAGATTCTAGTTAATACTAGAGGGTATATATAGCTGGATATAGTCTAGATCTCTCTACTAGAGGCTATTTTATTTTCCTATTTTAAGAAGCTACTTATTATAGTTAACTTTCCTATAGAGTATAGATTTTAGTTATCTAAAGTTTAAGATATAGCTTAAAAGCTGGAATATATAAAGAGGTTATTAGTATATTACTAGCTACCCTACTGGAGATCTATTACTTATAATATAGAAGGTAATATTATAATAACTAGAGTAGTTAAGAAATAATAATAATATTGAAACTTTAGTAGCTTCTTCTCTACTCCTAAGGAATACTCTAAAAACTACTAAGATACTTATTAATATTTTAAGTATAGTAAGAAAGATTATATCTATAGGAATTATAAAACCTGAGAGTATAAGAAGACTAATATAAAGGTTATAAAAGCTATAGCTACTTTAGATTATACTGAGGATAACTAGGGGGATAATATTACTCCACCTAATAATAGTAAGGATTTGGGAAAAAAGTAACTCTAGAGTGAAGTTAGGCTCTAAAGCTAACTGAGGTAGAAGTAATAGGATAGGGGAAGTAATAGGAAAAGAAATAGATAAGTAACTAGTAGTTAGTTACTATTTAGGTTAGAATTAATAGAGATTACTCTATTAATATACTTATTAATATATATTATAATATTTATATTATTATTAATATCTCTCTTATAAAGAAACTTTACTTCCTGCTAGTTAATAAGTTAAAGAGATAGATAAGGAGATATATTATTAGGTTATTACTTAGTAATATCCAGAGGGTAGCTATTCTAATTTTAGAAGTTAGTAGTTATATATAGAAAATCTATATTTATATTATAGAGGATCTATAATTACTTTTATATCTTAAGTAGTTATAGATAGAGGATAATTATATTATCTATAATATTAAGGTTTAATAGATAATATATAGGAAGAATAGTATGATAGTATATCTGGAATATCAGGATAAGCTAGTATAGCTTAAGGAGATCTAGTTAGCTTAGCTGCTTGATGCTAATTTATTTATATTTATCTGCTAGTATGCTGTGTGGTATACTAGTGAGGTATTAAGCTCCTACTAGGTTATATCTATTAGTCTGGTAGATATTAAGAAAGTATTAGTTTTGAAGGTAGAGGTAAACCTAAGGGATTATATCCCTATAAATATCTTAAAGGAATTTCCAGATTGTTTCTATTTAGGTTTAGTATACTAGCTACCCCCTAGCTAACTAGGGATAAACTACTATATCCTATTGATTCCTAATAATAAGGAATAAGAATTAGACTTCTTATAGGGATCCCTCTATAGTATATTATAAAAGGAATTTCTAGTGCTTAAAAAGACCCTAGAGGACTTACTTAATAAGGAATTTATTAAAATAAGTAACTTCTCTACTAGTATCTTAGTTCTCTTTATAAGAAAGCTAAATAGAAGAATATATTTCTATATAAATTACAGAGCTTTTAATATTATTATAAAGAAGGATTATTACTCCCTCCTATTTATATTAGAGACCCTCTGGAGGGTTACTACTACTTAATAGTATATTAAGTTTAATATTATTATTATATTCTATAAGATTAGAATTAATAAAGTAGATTA
>MASP02000319.1:0-52576 GCA_001693025.2 Colletotrichum lindemuthianum
CTCCGTACGGCCCAGTTGGCCTCATGGCCACCCATGGCCTCATGGCCCCCAGGCCCATCACAGTATATAGATATTAAGAAGTTACCAAAATATTAAAAAGGATTTAATAATATTCAAGTAAAAAGAATATATAATACAATATATTTAATATATTTAAAAACTAGAAAACTTACCTTAAATATAAGTTTAGCTAATATAAACTTTATAGTAAATTATAAGTTCTACTAATATTCTAAATACCTTAGAAATTGATTTCCTTAGATTTTATTATTAAGTTACTAAAGTTATAAAAGCTACTTACTAAAGTATATTATAATAGTATTTTAATTATAGTGAAACAACTTACTAAATATACTTACTTTATTTCCTATAAGAAATTAAATATAGTAGAGAACCTTATATAAATTTTCCTTAGAATTATCATTAGCTAATATAAACTACCTTAGAAAATTATATCTAATAGAAATAAACTCTTTATATTTAGGTTTTGGAAATTCCTAATTTTGCAACTTAAAGTAAAGTATTATCTATCTATTACTTTCTATCTATAAACTAATAGCCAGACTAAATATATTAACTAGATTCTTAAAATCTATCTTAAATACTATATTAAATACTAATATAATAATTGGAATATTCTGCTACTAATAGCCTAAAGTATCCATAAAAGTATAGTAAGAGAAAGTATTAAGAAATTACCTTTCTATCTTAATAATGAATTTAACCTTACTATATATAGAGACCTTTAGTAAGGAAAATAAATAGTAAAAATAATAATAAATATTTTAAAGCTTTATAAACTCCAGAATAAACTTCTAAAACAACCTAAACTCGTTAAATAATATATATATAAATATACTAATACTTTAAGGATAAGAGGATTAATTTATAAAGAGGAAGATAGTATCTACCTTATTAGATGAAATATTAGAATTATATAACTAAGTAATAAATAAAACTTTAAGAAACTTAAGTCTTTCGAAATTATTTATAAAATCTTAAATATTAACTATAAACTATTACTACTAGATACTATAAGATATTACTTAGTTTTTAATATTTTACCTCTTAAACTAATGTTAAAGAAATCTTATATAAAAGATTATAATAGAATTGATTTAAAATAAGAATATAAAGTAGAATAGATTATTAGCGAAATTAATTAATGGAATTATATGGAAATATGATATTGTATTAAATAGAAAGAATATAATTATATAGATAATATCTGGAAATTAGTATTTAGTATTAGATATCTTAAAGAATTTTAAGAAAACTGGAAATAATAAGCTAATAAATAAACTGTAATATCTATAATCCAGATTAATAAACTAATTTGCATTTAATATTCTTAGCCTGAATATTAACTAACTAAAAAACCTTAAGGAGATAAAATATTCCTGCATCTAGGAATACTATATTTTGAAAACTAAAAGGTACTAGAGTTACTAAAACTATCCACTAGGGAACCTAAATTAAGAAAGCCCTCTGTAATATCAAATAAACCCCAATTAACCTTATTAAATATATGTAATAACTAAAGATTACTTACTATCTGATATCTATAAATATCTAATATCTATTCTAGAAAGCTTTCCAGTATAAAACTAATATTATCCTCTATATTTACTTCTTATATTTCTCTCTGAAATACCTCTAACTATCTCTTATAAACTCTTCTTTATTTTATATAAATGTAAAATGAATTACTGGTAGCTTTAGCTATCTAAGACTGTAATTATATAAATCAAGTATAAAGCTACAGAAGCTTTTTACCAGCCTTCTTTTCTTTTTTATTTTATTTCTTCTGCTAAGAATTTAACCTTTATATTATATTAAGTTAGTAAGCTAAGATATATATAGAAGTCCAGAAGATCTATAAATGGAAGTTATAGGTATTTTATTGCAAAACTTCTTAACCTAAATATATAAGTAATATCTTAATAAATTCTGACCAAAATAATAAGTAACCTTTATATAAAAATATTAGGTGTAAGATATATTAAGATTAATTATGTGGTTTAATATAAATTTCAGTAAAGTAGTATACTTATAATTCTTAACCTGGATCTCAACAGACGTTTATTTAGAGATATAATCTTATATAATATTAATAATAAAAAACAGAAAATAGAAAAAACCTACATCAAAATAAGAATAAGCTACCTACTTATATCAGTCTTGGGGATAAAGTCTTTTAGAGGGAAACCTAGTACTATAACCTATTAAAATTATAGAATTAAGGAAACGCTCTACAGAATATCCGGCAGCTACAGAATCTTTATATATAAGATAATATAGAAATATAGAAAACTCCACTTAATATAGAAGAACTATTATATAAGTTACATAATAATAATAAAAACTAACTAGTAATAAGTAGTCTATAAATTAGAATTAATATACTAAAGGCAGTCTACACTAGAAACTAACTTTAGAATATTAATTCCTAGAAATTAGAACTTATATATAATATAAGCTTAAGTTTACTTAAGGTTAAACTTCTATAGCTTTTTAGTAATTAACTTTACAATTATCCTTAGATACATCTAGCTTTATTCCTTAAACCCTCTTATTAAACTTACACCTAATTACTATAAATTCTAAAAATCTGATCTTATTAGTATTATAAGAATATTATTACCTATATGTTATAGCCTCAACTTACTACTAATAGATTCATCTCTGATAAACTAAAGGCTAGCCGTAATATAAATATTTAGAACTCTTTATAGAATATAAGTAGTAATTAAGCTTAGGCTGCTAAGCTAAATACTAGTATAGCTATAACGCTTTAGATACTATAATATACTGTGAATTAGTGTAGCTATGATACTCTATATACTATATCTATAATAACGTAAGTACTAAAATACTATTATTACTATAACGCTTTCTATAATATAATAAACTATAGATTAGGTTAGCTATAGTATCCTATACGCTATATCTATAAAGCCTATAGTATCTTAGCTGCAGTAGCCTAAGTGCTATAATGACCAGAATAACCCTTCTATAAAGAACCATCTCTATCTCTATAAAGAATAAATGGAAATTATTAAATTTACTATTATTCGAATTATGCTTTCTTTTATATAACTAACATTTTCCCGAATATTTTCTATAAGCTCTAATATTGCGAAGCCTACTTTGATTATATTATATTACCTTCGATTTTACTGTTGTTTATAGTAAGAGCTTAACTGTACATTTACCGGCTTATTTATTAGTTCTAATATATACAAATAGTAATTAATAAGTAAAAATAATACTACAATTATCAAGCTTAAAATAGTACTATATATTATATAATCTAGGAAGAATTATAGTATAAATTAGAATACTAATATATAGTGGGGGGACATTGAAAACGGTCAATAACCAAAATCCTCACCAAAAACCCACTAATCTCAATCTTTATAAACACTATTATCTAAATGCTTATAGATAGAATTACTTTGGAAAAGAAAGTCTATATAGATAATTATAAAGTATTAATCTTATATATAGAAGATAATCTATTTATACTATTACTTTTAGATACAGGAAAATTATAAAGAAAGAAGTAGATTTCGAAATTTGGATTTGATCCACTAAATACCCTGTAACATACCCTGAAGCGAAAAATCCAGATTTCCGACTTTTGTTTTTTGGAGATTAAAGGTGTAATTCTGAATCGACAATTCTGGAAACTTAATATACTATAAAGACGTATAACGGTAAAATATAAGGATTTCTAGAGTTCTTCTGCATATAATGAAATAAATTATCTAATCTTGAAAAATAGTGTTTTTGGTGTAAGAACGCTGTTTTTAACGTATTAACCGTTTGCAATATCCACCTACTGTATATCTAAAATATATTATTATTATATTTAGTATATAGTAACCTTATAAGTTAAATTTATAGAAAGAATATAAAAAGTAGGAAAATTAAGGTTTCTAATAAGTAACTTTTAAACTAAAGGTAGGTATTAGTTTATAATTATCAAACGTCACAATCGATCAATTCACGTAACTAGTTTGTAACTGGTGGCTTCTATTTCGTGATATCTAGTTTATATGACGGCGCGTACGTGGGCGCCGCGCGCCGTTAGTATCAATCTGTAGGATATTTCCTCTAATCTTCTTAGTATAAATGAATGGGGCGACTGTTAACTCACTCACCGCTACAGCTTTTACTATATTAATATCTAGTTAACTTAATAGTGGTAAAAGGTGGTAGGTTTATATAGATAGAATCTTAAAGGTTTACTAGAATATAAGATTGTAATAATATACTAGTTAAGTCTATATAGTATATCTAGCAAAAAGCAATTTATAGTTACTAGAATATTAAAAGAACATTGAGTTAAAGACTTTAAAGTTAGATTTCTTAAGTAATAGTTAATATAGTAATATTAATTCTATCTATTAAATTTAAATCTTTCCTAAATAAAAGGTTAAGTTATAGTATTATAATACTATTACTTCTATCTAATTATAAAGTAATTATGATAGGTAAATATATTTAGTAGTAATTAGTAATATAAATAGTATAAAGTTTATATATATAAAACTTATATAAGTACCAATCAACTTAAGTAACTAATATATCACTTAGTAGAAATATATTTGGTTACTTTTGCTTTATACCTGTGGTAGTATCTAAGCTCTTGACCTTATATGTGGTTCTAACTGTAAAATTTACCTGGCAATAGTATTTATGCTAATGCTGGCTCACAACTGGTTTAATCGGTAATAAAATTACCTATTGTCGTAGACTAGTAGATATATATAATAAGACCGTTAGTATTATATTATTATATTATAAGAAGCTAGATAAGTAAGGTAATAGTAGTAAGTAAGTAGTTATATCTATTATATATTATACCTAGATATTTAGCTAGAGGTATATCTAGGTATCTGAAGAGGCTCTATATAGCATTATATATGCAGAGAGTTCTAGAAATTTATGAAAGTTTCTCTTTTACTTCTTACTTCTAAATAAATAGCATTTTATATTACCTTCTAGTTAAATAAGTTTAGATCCAGCCCTTTATATATTTAGAACTTACTTTTATTTACAATATAGATAATACTAAGTTAAGTATAGCTTTCCATTAGTTAAGTATATATTTTAGTTAAATATAGCCTCTAGAATATAATACTATATAATAGGCAACTGACTAACTCATATAAAGAATAATAAAGAATACCGAAATCCTCCAGAATATTCCTATAGGGAGTAATCCTATAGATAAACTATTTTAGTAGTAATTATAATATACCTTAAGTTTCCTTTACTAGAGAATTAATAGACTTATAGATAAATTAGTGGAATAAGATATTATAATAAATAGTAATTTCCAGATAGTTACTATAGTGGATATTTGTAACTTATATTAGGATACTTTAGTAACCTCCGGAATAATATCTATCAGAATACTGGTTTTTGGGATTAATAATACCGCTATATCTCTACTAGTTTCTAACGACTGAAGGAGGTATTCTTTTCTACTTCTAAAATTCTTAGGTAAATAGAAGGAATATTAAATATATGTCTAGTAGATCAAGGCTAAATTTAAAATTAACTACTATTTCTTTAATAGTAATTAGAAATACTATTACTTAGTATATTTCTACTTAAACTTTAGTTTCCAGTAGGTAGTTAAAATCTTCTATATAGTTAGAAAGCCAAAAAACTTCTATAATTAAGATAGTTTTATAAGACACCTTGATAGAATTTACCTAAATCTAAATAGGTAGCTTTATATTGTTACTTAGCTATAAAGCTGCTAATAGAAAACAAATTAGTATCTAATTACCTTTTCACCTGAATTCAAGAAACCGTTAGTTAATATAAAAGAATATATTTAGCTAAATATAATTTAGATTTTGCTACTGAAAGTTATCTTACCTTTCTATTTCAAGAAGCTATTTATTATAACTAATTTGTCTATAAAGTATTAACTCTGGCTATTTAAAATTAAGATTATAGTTTAGAAGCTTAAGTATATAAAAGAAATATTAGTTTACTACCAGCCGCCCCACTATAAACCTACTATATATAATATAGATAGTAATATAATATTAACTGAAATAATTAAGAAGTAATAATAGTAATAAAGCTTTGATAGCTTCTTTTCTGTCTCTAAGAAGTATTTTACAAATTACTGGAATATTTATTAATACTATAGATACAGTGGGGAAAAATATATTTACAGAAACTATATAATATAAGATAATAAGAAGATTAATATAAAGATTGTAAAAGCTGTAGCTACTTTAGACTATACTGAAAATAACCAGTGGGATAATATTATTCCATTTAGTAATAGCAAGAATTTAGAAAAAAAAGTTACTTGAAAGTAAAATTAGTTTCTAAAGCTAATAGATGTAGAAATAACAGAATAGGAAAAGTAAATGGAAAAGGAAATAGGTAAGTAACTGGTAGTTAGCTACTTTTTAGATTAGAATTAATAAAAGTTACTTTATTAATATACTTATTAATATAAATTATATTACTGATACTATTAATTATATCTTTCCTATAAAGAAACTTTACCTTCTGCTGGGTAATAAGTTAAAAAGATAAATAAGGTAATATATTACTAGGATATTACGTAGTAATATCCAGAGGGTAATAATTCTAACTCTAGAAGTTAGTAATTATATATAGAAGATTTATATCTATATTATAGAAAGCCTCCAGCTACTTCGATACCTTAGGTAGCTATAAATAGAGAATAATTATACTATTTATAATATTAAAGCCTAATAGATAACTTACGGAAAGAATAATATAATAACCTACCTAAAATATTAGAATAAGCTAATATAACTTAAGAAGATCCAATTAGCCTACCTGCTTAATACTAATTTATTTATATTTATCTATTAGTATACTATATAGCTTATTGGTAAAATACTAAGTTCCTACCATATTATATTTATTAGTTTAGTGAATATAAAGACAGTATTAGACTTAAAACATAGAGGTAAACCTGAAAAATTATATTTCTACAAATATCTTGAAGGTATTTCCGGATCGTTCTTAATCAAACTTAATATACTAGCTGACCTCCAGTTAATTAGGAATAAACTATTATATTTCACTAATGTCTAATAATAAGATATAGAAATTTTATTTTCTATAGAAAACCCTCTATAATATATTATAGAAGAAGCTTCTGGTATTTAAAAGGCTTCTAGAGAACTTACTTAATAAAACGTTTATTAACGTAAGTAGCTTCTTTATTAATATCTTAGTTTCTCTTATAACGAAACTAGGTGGAAGAATATACTTTTATGTGAGTTATAGAGTTCTTTATATATTTATAAAGAAAAACAATTACCCCCTCCCTCTTATATCAAAGATCCTCTGGAGGGTTACTATAGCTTCCTAATATATTAAGCTTAATATTACTACTGTACTTTATAGAATTAGAATTAATTAAGTAAAATAGAGGAGAATAGCCTTTTAAATATATTATAGTCTCTTGAAATAAATAATATACTTCTTTAAACTTACTGATATTCCCGCTATATTCTGATTGTGTATAAATAGCTACCTATTGTAGCTTCTGGATAACTTTATTATGATATATATAAATAGTATTCTTATATATATTAATAGTATATAAAAGAAATATAAGGAGAAGGTCTACCAGATATTTAGTTACCCTACTAATATTAACCTAAAGTTAGATTTCAAAAAATATAAGTTCTTTATTATTATAAATAAGTATATTAGGTTTATTATATTAATTAGAACGGATTTCTATTATACTTCAGAGAACTTAGAGGCTATTATTAATTAACTTCCCCCGAGTTTACTAAAGGATATCTATAGTTTCCTTAGATTTTCAAATTACTATAAGGTTTTTATACTACAGTATAGTAATATTATAAAGTTTCTAAATTATCTAACTTAAAAGCTTATTTTCTTTAAATAGAAACTAAAGGAGTATGAGATCTTCCTTATATTAAAAGTACTCTTTACTGTAAACTTAGTTCTATAGATATTTAATTCTAATATTCTAATAATAGTAGAAACTAACTATTTTAGATTTACTTTAGAAAAAATGTTAATCTAGAATAATAAGACTAAGGTAAGATATTAAGTAGCTTTCTACTTTAAATATATAATTTCCATAAAGTTTAATTATCTAATGTATAATAAGAGACTTCTTATAATATTAACTTATTTATAGATATAGAGGGTAAAGCTATAGAGTATCAGAAGATTTAAGGTTCTTACTAACTATAAAGGCTTTAAGTATTTTATAAAGAAGTAATAACTTATAGAGAAATAAAGTTAACAGGTGGAAAGATTATTTTAATATAACTTTTACCTTAAGTATTAACTGGATACCTAGATAGTAGCCTCCAATATTCTTTTTAGAAGAAAATAGAATACTCCTAAAAGATAGAATAATAAGAAGTAATAGAAATAGGTAATATAGATTATTCTAAATATTATTATTGTTTTAAAAGCTTTAGGTAGAGTATATAGGTTTTAGTGGTGTCTATATTTTTAAAGAAGTATTAGATTTATAAGAGATATAAAACTATATTACTAAGAGGGATTCTTTATATTAATAGGTATTGATAGTAGTTTAGTAGGGAAAGTGTAGATTTGCCTCTAATTTCTATATTAAGGTTTAGATTACTAAATATGCTATTAATATACTAAGGTAACTTACCTTTAGAGAGAGGCTTTAAATACTAGATAGTAAGAATAGTAATAGTTTCCTTAATAAGCCTAGAATGAAATTAATATAGAAGTTATATAACTTCTCCCCTATAGGCTGTCCAGAATATAATAGTATACTGGAGATTATAAGTTATTCTGGTCTGAATAATTATGAAGTATCTACTAATTTATATATAACTATGATATCTATAGGAATATTTATATTTAAAGGTAAACTAACAAGAAATTCCTAAAGTTTCTACTAATATCGAACTTATTACACTCCAATTTATAAATAGATTTTATTACTAATATACCGTCTATAGAAGAATAAGGTAGCTATTACCTTTAGCTAATTATAATTTAACTAGGTAAGGTCTTTATACTAAAGAAGATAGATATAACAAAAGTGGAAGTAGTTTCTTAGTTATTACTATAGGTTTTAAAGAATATTATATTTTTTGATAAGTAATAGAGAATCCAACTGGGTAAGTTACTTCAGAAAGGAATTCTATAGACTAATAGATATTATATATCTATTAAGTACCAGGTACTATCTATAGACTAATGGAATTATAAAATAATATAATTAGGAAATTCAGGTAGCTTTAAGGATTCTTATATATTAATTTCAGAATAGCTAGGGTAACCTACTGCCTATTAAATAGCTTACCCTCTATAACTGGCAGTATAGCATAATAGAAACTATACTTTTCTTTATAAATTATAGCTATTATATTACCTTTATTTCAGTTACTAAAAAGTAAATAATAGTATCCAGTAATAATAAAGTTACTATCTACCAGCTAGTTAAGAGAATATATCTAGTAATAATATTTATTTATATAGAGATAGTTACTATTTAGTAAAGGTTAGAAACTTAGATAAATAGAGTCTAGTTTCCTGCAAATCAGTATTAGGTTGATAATAAAATATAGTTAGATATATTTAACTATAAGTTGCTAAAACTAAGCTGGAATTGAGCTTAGTAACACTATAAGTATATAATAGTAAAGATTCTCTTACTATATATTATAAAGCTAAATATTCCAGAGTTTATTTACTTTTAGACTTATATAAATACACTTTGGAGAATTACCACTAATCTACTATTTAGATAGATTATAGTTAAAAGCTAGCTGCTTCCACTGGTGGATAATAATGGGGAAGCTAGATAGCTAGTTAAAAATATTCTAACTGTAAGAATATGCTGGATAGAAAGACAATACTAATAACAAGCCCTTATTAGGTAGAAGGAATATAGAAGTTTAATATAGAAGCTATTAAACACTATTATGAATATAGTGGCATCAAAGTAATATAAAGTAATATATAGGCTAATTATAGATATTAATAGTAACTTAGTCTTTAGCTTTCAGCTAGATAGTAACTGGAAAGAAGGAAGGTAATATTATAAATCATATCTCAAAATTCAGGTAAAGTTATACCTAGGTATCTCAAGCTAACTTTCTCATATAGATAGAATCTAAATAAGTTTTATATAATATTATATATATTAACCTTTCCAGATACTTATAAAGACTTTTTCTTTACTTCTTAGGTCTAAATAAATAGTATTTTATATTACCTTCCAGTGAAATAAGTATAGGTTCAGCTTTTTATAATATCTAAAGGAGATACTTTTTATGAGGAAGAATATCTTATTTTCTCCTAAATAAAATAAAACCTAGTCTTAATATAAATTCTTACTAATGGTAAGCTAATAATAAACTAGGGGTATATATATTAGATACCTTTATTATAAATAGAGCTTAAGGTATAAAGTATTTAGCTTCTGAATTCAAGGAAAGATATATACTTTAGTTTATAATATTTATAAAAACTAAGTGTTTAGTATACTAGTTATTATTTACTTCTACTAAATTTAATAAATAATCTTAATCAATAGTATAACTTAAGCTAGATCTTAAATATGAATTAGAGAAGCTATGAAGCTATATAGTTAAAGATAGCTGTACGATTAAAAAAAGGAAAAGGAATAGTGGAAAGTCTATAAAGATTAAACTGCTATATTAATATAATAACTTACTGATTACGTATTTATATCTAGACCACCTGAAAACTAAAAGAAGTTACTCTTATATAACTATATATTAACACAGAAAGAATCTATAGTTAAAGACCTTAATACCTAGATGATAGCTAAAACGAATAGTTATTAAAGTTACCTAGATAGTAATATAAACTAATAAGTCTAACAGGCCTTTATGGAGTTTATAGAATAACTATAACTAGAATAGTAGAACTATAAAGTAGACTGGGAGAATATTTATATATATATTAGCTTTATAATGTTTACTAATGAATGATATAATAATTTATAAATATAAAAGAAACTATACTAATAATAGTTTAGAGAAGTTTATTAAAGTAAGTTATAGTTATTAATTTACTATTATACCAAATAGTGAATATTCTCATTAAATCTAGATATCTTAAAGCTTAACTAGAATAAAGAGAAGGCTTTTATTTGTTTTATAGATTATATTTAGCTTAAAGAGAAAAATATAAAAGACTTAAAGTCTCTATTTAAGAAACTAGAAAAGTTATAATCTAGGTTCAGAAACTATAGAAACTTAGGTAATAATTTCATAGTAATTATTAGTAATATAGTAGCTTTTAGCTATTGAGAGTCTATAGTACGCTACTTGTATAATATAGTTTACTGGTAGAGAATACTTCTACTAATAATACTGAGCTACCAGTTATTACTACTAACTAGGTAATTAGTAACTAATTACCTAAAGTATCCAGATCTAACGTATATATTACCTATAAACTAAATAATATATATATTAATATATCAAGTTATATACTAGTTTACTATATATTATAATATATATAACGTACTCTCCCCTAGTGAGACCAATACTAATTAGTAGTTAGGTAGATTATTATTACTTACTATTAATTAGTAATACTTATATAAATGAAATCAGAAATAGACTCTACTAAGTTGAAAGTAAAGTAGGTTTAGTAATTTTATAATCTTTTACTTAGACATTCTTGAAAATAGTTTCTTTTCTAACTTGAGGTAAGATAATATCTTACTTATAAATATATTAATATATCTTAATTCTAGTAGCTATATAACTAATTATATAGAAGTATAACTTATAGAAAGAGCTCTAAATATATTTAATATGAGTATATTTAGTAAATATCTCGGCAGAAGCTAATAGCTTTCTCTTTTTATAACTGTTAGTGGATATAATACCTCCTAAAGTATAATTCTAGCTTTTTTACCCCTACTAACTATTATAGTTAGCTTTAAGTTAATTTAAGGCTAAGCCGTTCAAAGTAATTAGCTAGCAAATAGCAAGAAAGATAGGTTTAAGATATACTATATTACTATCCTTTCACCTAATTCCTCTATAGTGGTCTATAGTTATAATAAGTATTTCTTATATATCTAATAGGTACTTTCTACTTATATTACTATTATATTTACTACGTCCTCTTCTTATATCAAATATTCCGTCTTAGTTACTACTACTTTCACCTTTAAGTAAAGTTTTACTAACTTTAGTAATGTTATATAGATAATAGTACGTTCTCTCTCTCTTTCTTTCCAAACTATTACATTAATCTTCCTTTAGTAGAATATTATAATATACTCTAGTAGGTATACTCTATCCTACTATTATTCCAATTATATTATTAGCTACACTAATATTAATTTATCTATCTATTACCCCTATATTCTTAGTACTTCTAGCTTTCACTGTTAATAGTTTAGCTAACAATTAGTTATATTTACTCTTATTAAGAATAGAAAGAAGGAAAAGAAGGAGGAAGATAGTAACTCTAAAGAATATAAAGAAGAGAAATAAAAAAACAATAATCCTCTTAGTAATTAGTTTATTTAGAGCTCTTTAGACTAACTCTATCGTCATATATTTTTATGTCTTTGAGGCTATATTCTATTTAGTCTTTAGCTTATATAATCTTTTATTATTAGTGACTTGATATCAGTCTATTTATTTAATTAATATCTCTATATTATAATCTAAAATATAATATTACCCTTAGTATTAATAAAACTTCCTAAAAGCTTGTAACTTAGTATATTATAAACTCTCTATTAAACTAATATATTTTAGTTCTGTCTCTACTTTAGGGTATTCTTTACTATTAAACTCTTATCTATCTTTTGTTTCTCTTAAACATTACTATCCTCTCTTACTAAAGTAAAGATAAAGTTAGAATATATATCTATATATTACAATAAAGGTAAGAAGGTATATTCAGTCTATTTAACAAAGTTAATATGGAATGTTTGGTAGATGCTAGTAGGTATGTTTAGTTTAATCTTGAGTAAACTTAATACTTTAATAAGATAACACTTATTAGTTACCAAATTAAGCTTGTTACTCAATTAGCTTATTTTAATATACTATAGTAAAAGCTAACAATATCCGCAAACTGAATATTCTCCAGACTGTACCCTACTTACCCCCAAGACGAAATTTTATATCCTCAGTATGAAAGTTCTCCGCTATTGATATAAAGGTTTTCTATCACTAATATAAGCTAACTTATAATTTCCATGTAATTATAGTAGAACTTAGCCTACTTGTATAGGCAAATAATCGTAATATATTAAATATAGCTAATATATAAGTAATACCAGTATAGATATAGATACTTTTAATATAGCTATATAGTATCTAAAGTCCCAGTAATTATAATATTATAATACTTTAAAGTATCTAGTAACTAATATAATATATTAATATTACGATATTTCTAAATTAATAATTAGTTTCCAAAATTATTAGCTTAATATAGCAGATTATAGAATAGCTAGATAATGTTCTTCTGAATATCTTAAGTCTAATTATTAATATTAATATTTATAATATTACCCACACTCTTTAGAAGATGATACTATTCTTAGTTATAAAGGTTATAATAGAATATTCAGAATTTACTATTATATTCTTCTAGTTGCAGGTAGCTATATAATTCTAAGAAACTTCCCGTTTTATTATAAAGAATATAGTGAACTAATAAACTATATAATAGTTAGCTTTAATAGACTATTACTTTATTCTATCTTTAAAAGGTTTATAAAGATTCTTAATTCTACAATCTTGCTGGTTACCTTTAGCTATATATATTAAGCTTTAGCCTTATTGAGGCTTTTGCGAATTATTACCAGAAGATCTACCTCCACTATAATATTAAATATTATAACTAGAGGTATAATTATCTATAATAATAGATAACTATATTACTATTTAAACTAATTATAAGCTAATATTAGTATAAATACTATTACTAGGTATATTTTATAGTTAAATATTATTTAGAGTAAAGACCTTAAATACCACTATATAAATAAATTAAAAGTAACTAAATAGTAAAAGCTAAATCTTATTACTGATAGAATTTCTATATTACTTATTATATTTTATGAATAGCTATCTTATTATACTACTAGGCTGTTATAGGTTATGCCCGGATGTCCAGCTAGGGTTATATCTAGGTATCTGAAGCTAACCTCCTCGCCTGAGTGAGGCTCTGGTAGGCTCTATATAGTATTATATATACAGACGTTTCTATATACTTATAAAGGTTTCTCTTTTACTTCTTAGTTCTAAATAAATAGTATTCTATACTTCTTTCTAGTTAAATAAGTTTAGATTTAGCCTTTTATATATTTAGAACTTAGTTTTATTTACTATATAGATAGTACTGGATAGAGGATAACTTCCCACTAGTGAAGGATATAATCTAGTTAAGTATAGCTTCTAGAAAATAATATTATATAATAGGTAACTAACTAACTAATATAAAGAATAATAGAGGATACTAGAATCTCTCAAAATATATCTATAAATAGTAATCTTATAAGTAAACTACTTTAGTAATAGTTATAATATATTTTAAGTTCTCTCTATTAGAGAATTAATAAGCTTTTATATAAGTTAGTAAGATAAGATACTATAGTAAGTAGTAATCTCTAGATAGTTATTATAATAAATACCTTTAACTTATATTAGGATACTCTAGTAACTTCTAGAATAATATCTATGAGAATTATAGTTTTTAGAGCTAATAATATTACTATATCTCTACTAATAGCTAACTACTAAAGAAAGTTTCTTTTTTTTTCCAAAGTCTTTAAGTAAATAAAAGGAATATTAAGTATAGGTTTACTAGATAAAACTTAAGCTTGAAATTAATAACTATTTCTTTAATAATAATTAGGAATGCTAGTATCTAATTTACTTCTACTTAGACTTTAATCCTTAATCAATAGTTAAAACGTTCTATATAATAGAAAGGCTAGAGAATTCCTATAATTTAAATAATTTTATAAATTATCTAAATAGAACTTATCTAAATCCTGATAGTGAGCCTTATATTATTATCTAATTAAAAAGCTTCAGATAGAAGGAAAATAAATATCTAACTATCTTTCTACTCTAATCTAAAAAGATTCTGGCTGATACTAAAGGATATATATAGCTAGATATAGTTTAGATCTTTCTACTAGAGGCTATCTTACTTTCCTATTTTCAAAAGCTATTTATTATAGTAAACTTTCTTATAGAATATAGATTCT
Organism: Colletotrichum lindemuthianum; assembly: GCA_001693025.2. Classification (NCBI taxonomy): domain Eukaryota; kingdom Fungi; phylum Ascomycota; class Sordariomycetes; order Glomerellales; family Glomerellaceae; genus Colletotrichum; species Colletotrichum lindemuthianum. Next base: position 15,272 of record MASP02000319.1, read on the forward strand.
AATTATTTAAGGTTTAGAATATAGCTTAGAAGCTTAAATATATAAAGAGAATATTAGTCTGCTACTAGCTACTCTACTAGAAACCTACTACTTATAATATAGAGGGTAATATTATAATAATAGAAGTAATTAAAGAGTAATAATAATACTGAAGCTTTAGTAGCTTTTCTTCTGCCTCTAAGGAATACTCAAGGATTACTAGAATACCTAATAATATTTTAGATATAGTAAGAAAAGCTATATATATAGAAACTATATAGTATAAGAGAATAAGAAGGTTAGTATAAAGATTATAAAAGCTATAGCTGCTCCAGATTATACTGGGAATAACTAGAGAAATAATATTTTCCTACTTAATAATAGTAAGAATTTAGAAAAAAAGTAACTTTAAAGTAAAGTTAGGTTCTAAAGCTAATAGAGGTAGAAGTAATAAAATAAGGAAAATACTAGGAAAGGAAATAGGTAAGTAATTAGTAGTAAACTTCTATTTAGACTAGATTTAATAGAGGTTATTCTATTAATATACTTATTAGTATAAGTTATAATATTTATACTATTATTAATACTTCCCTTATAAAGAAACTTTACCTCCTATTAGTTAATGAGTTTAAGAGATAAATAAGGGAATATATTATTAGGTTATTACTTAGTGATACACAGGGGGTAGCTATTCTAACTTCAGAAGTTAGCAGCTATATTTAGAAGATTTACACTTTTATTATAGAGAGCCTGCAGTTACTTTTATATTTTGGGTAACTATAGATAGAGGATAATTATATTATTTATAATGCTAGAGCCTGATAAATAACTTATAGGAAGAATAATATAATAATATACCTAAGATATTAGAATTAGTTAGTATAACTTAAGGAGATCTAGTTAGCCTACCTACTTAATATTAATTTATTTATATTTATCTATTAATATACTATATAGTATATTAGTAAGATACTAAGCTTCTACCAGATTATATCTTTTAGTCTGGCGGATATTAAGAAAATATTAGCCTTAAAGATAGAGGTAAACCTAAGGGATTATATTCCTATAAATATCTTGAAGAAATTCCTAAATCTTTTCTATCTAAATTTAGTATACTGACTGCCTCCCAGTTAACTAAAGATAAATTACTATATTCTGTTAATTCCTGATAATAAGAAATAGAAATTAAATCTCCTTTAAGAATCCCTCTGTAATATATTATAAAAGAAGTTTCTAGTATTTAAGAAAACCCTAGAGGATTTACTTAATAAGAAGTTTATTAAAATAAGTAGCTTCTCTACTAATATCCTAATTCTCTTTATAAGAAAGTCAGGCGGAGGAATATACTTCTGTGTGGATTATAAAGCTCTTAATATAATTATAAAGAAGGATTATTACCCTCTCCCCCTTATATTAAAGACTCTCTAGAGGGCTATTACTGCTTACTGGTATACTAAGTTTAAAGTTATTATTATATTTCATAAAATTAGAATTAATAAGGTAGATTAAGAGAATATAGCTTTTTAGATATATTACAGTTTTTTTAAATAAATAGTATATTTCTTTAGACTTACTAATATCTTCGTTATAGTTTAATAGTATATTAATAGCTACTTATAGAAGTTTGTAAATATCTTTATTTTAGTAAATATTAATAATATCCTTATTTATATTAGTAGCTTATAAAAGAAGTATAAGGAGAGGATCTACTAGATACTTAGCTACTTTATTAATATAAACCTTAAGTTAGATTCTAAGAAATATAAGTTCTCTATTACTATAGTTAAGTATATTAAGTTTATTATATTAGCTGGAAAAAGTTTCTCTTATAATTCTAAGAAGTTAGAAGTTATTACTAACTAGCTTCCCTCCAGCTCACTAAAAGATATCTATAGTTTCCGTAGGTTTATAAATTACTATAAGGTTATTATATTTTAGTATAGAATTATTATAAAGTTTTTGAACTACCTAACTAAGAAACTTATTTCTTTTAACTAGAAACTAAAGTAGTAGGATACTTTCCTCACACTAAAATAATTTTTTACTATGGAATTAATTCTGTAGATATTTAACCTTAATATTTTAACAATAGTAGAGATAGACTATTTAAAGTATACTCTGGGAGGTATATTAACCTAAGATAATAAGGTTAGAGTAAGGTATTTAGTAACTTTCTACTTCTAATATCTAGCCTCTATAGAGTTTAATTACTTAATTTATAATAAGAAGCTTCTTATAATACTAACCTACCGTATAGTATCCAAAACCCTAGCGATTATAATACTGTAATACTCTAAGGTATCTGGTGACTAGTATAGTATATTAATGTTAAATTACTGTCTAATTAATAACTAGTTTCCGAAATTATTAGCTTAATATAGTAGATTATAGGATCGCTTGACGATTTTCTTTCGAATATCTAGAGTCTGCCTGTTAATATTAGTATTTATGATATTACTTAAGCTTTTTAGGAGATATTAATGCCTCCTATTATAGAGGTTATAAAGGAATATTTAGGATCTACTATTATATTATTTTAGTTATTAGTGGCTATATAGATTTGAGGGGAATTTTAATTCTATTATAAAAGATATAGAAGAGCCATAGATTATAGAATACTTAGCTTTCGCAAGCTTTTTATTTTATTTTTTCTTTAAGAGGTTTATAAAAGTTCCTAACTTTATAATCTTAGTGGTTACTTTCAGCTATATATATTAAGTTCCAGCCTTACTGAAGCTTTTACTATATAGATTATTACTATAAGGTCTTTCTCTACTATAGGGTTTAATATTATAACCGGGAGTATAATTATCCACAATAATAGGTAATTTTACTACTATTTAAATTAGTTATAAGTTAGTAATAGTATAAATACTATTACTAGGTAACTTTTACAGTTAGAACTATATATAGGGTAAAGAGCTTAAGTACCACTATAAGTATAGAGTAAAAGTAACTAAATAATAATAATCTATTTATAGATATAGAGGGTGAAGCTATAAAGTATCAGGAAGTTTAAAATTCTGACTAATTATAAGGATCTTAAGTATTTTATAAAGAAATAATAACTTATAGAGAGGTAGAGTTACTAAATAGAGGAGTTATCTTAGTATAACCTTTACCTTAAATACCAGCTGGATATTTAGATAGTAGCTTCTAATATCCTCTCCCGAAAGAAATAGAATATTTCTAAAGAGTGAAATAATAAGAAGTAATAGGAATAGGTAATATAGATTATTCTAGATATTACTATCTTTATAGGGCCCCAGGTAGAGTATATAGGTTTTACTAATACCTAGGTTTTTAAAGGAAGACTAAATCTATAAGAGATATAAAACTATACTACTAAAAGAGACTCCTTATATTAATAGATTTTTATAATAGTCCAGTAGGGGAAATATAACTTTCCTTCTAACTTCTATATTAAGGTTCAGATTACTAAATATACTATTGATATATTAGGATAATATACCTTTAGAAAGAGATTTTAGATACTAGGTAGTAAAGAGAGTAATAGCTTTCTTAATAAGCTTAAGATTAAGCTAGTATAGAAATTATATAAATTCTCCTCTATAAGCTACTTAGAGTATAATAATATACTGGAGATTATAAGTTAATACTTCTACTAACTTAGATAGTTATAGAATATCTGCTAATTTATATATAACTATAATATATATAGAGATATTTATATCTAGAAGTAAGTTAAAAAGGGATTCCTAAAGTTTCTACTGATATCTAACTAGTTACACTCTAATCTATTAATAGACTTTATTACTAACTTACCCCCTTATAAAAGAATAAGGTAGCTATTACCTCTAGGTTATTATTAATTAACTAGATAAAATCCTTATACTGGAGGAGATAGATATAATAGAGGCGGAGGTATATACTTAATAGTTTCTTAGTTACTATTATAGGTTTTATAGAATATTATATTTTATTATAAGTAATAGAGGATTTAATTAAGTAAGTTACTTCTAGAAGAAGTTCTGTAAGTTAATTAATATTATATACCTATTAGGTATTAGTTACTACTTATAGACTAATAGGATTATATAATAGTATAACTAGAAGATCTAAGTAGTATTAAAAATATTTACCTACGAATTCCAGAATAACTAAAGTAATTTACTACTAATAACATAGTTAGCTTTCTATAATTAGTGGTATAATATAATAGAAATTACATCTTTCTTTATAAATTATAGATATTATATTAATTCTATCCTAATTACTAAGAAATATATAAAGCTACCTAATAGTAATAAAGCTACTATCTACTAGCTAGTTAAGACGATATAGTTAGTAATAATATATATCTATATAGAGATAGCTACCACTCAGTAGAGGTTAGAGATCTAGATAAATAAAACCTAATTTCCTACAGATTAATACTAAATTAGTTATAAAATATAGTTAAATATATCTAACTAAAAATTACTAAAGTTAAGCTGAAAGCTAATCTAGCTATACTATAAGTATATAATAGTCAAAATCCTCTTACTATATATTATAAAGTTAGATACTTTAGAGTCTATTTTCCTATAATTCTATATAGATTTTCTCTAGAAAGCTGCTGCTAATTTACTACTTAGGTAAATTATAGTTAATAGCTAGCTACTACTACTAGTAGATAATAATAGGGAAGCTAAATAACTAGTTAAAAGTATTCTTAGTGTAAGAACTTACTAAGTGGGGAGATAATATTAATAAGAGGTTCTTATTAAATAGAAAGAATATATAAATTCTATATAGAAGCTTATTAATACTATTGTAAATATAGTAACACTAAAGTAATATAAGGTAATATATAGGCTAATTATAGATAATAATAGAAACCTAACCTATAGCCTCCAGCTGAATAGCAGCTAGAGAGAAGGGAAGTAATATTACAGACTATATCTAGGTATCCAGCCAAAACTATATTTAGGTATTTAAAGCTAACCCCCTCGCCCAGGTGGAGCCTTAGTAGGCTCTATATAGTATTATATATACAGACTTTTCTATATACTTATAAAAGCTTCTCTATTACTCCTTAGTTCTAAATAAACAGTATTTTACGCCACCTTCCGGTTAAATAAGCCTAGATTCAGCCCTTTATATAGGCTAATTATTATATATTTGAAATTAGACCTTACAATAAATATTGAGTATTTATTACTAGTAAGATATAGAAAGTATACTGCTACTATTATAGCGGTATATATAGTTATCCTATATCCTATAGTATAGTATAGGTATTGAGAAAGTTTAAAATTAAGCTATAGTATATTTATTATAAGGTTACCACTAATACTTAAGATATTATATTCATAAATATAAGAAAGTAACTTGAAGTATCTAGAGTGTTAATTAATTAAGGTTTTACTGATAACGTTAAAGCTAAATACTAGTATACTTAATACTTAGTATATAGGTTTTCTAGCCTACTTATTAGATTATTATTTCTATATTAAACAATAGTATTAATTCTTCAGACTAGTATCTAAAACTTATGATAAATACAATACGTACTATAAAAAGCTTCAATAAGAGGTATAATAACGGATAATATAAAAGATGGTATGTAATCACTATTTTATATAAGATAGAAAACCTGTAAGTATAATAATACTATAATATTCCTACTTAAACGTTCGTACAACCTTAAAAGATTTTAAATTTGAAATAACCTTATATATAAAATAGCCTTATTCATAAAAAAGCTATATACTTAATATAGAAAGCTTTATATCTTTTACTATTATAATATATTTTATATTCAGCTAGCTATATATACTGAGCTAGGGGATAGATTATAGTAAGCATAGTTTATTAATATCATAAATCTTTCTACGTAATACTAGATATTTAATAAGAATAATAGAACCTAAATTATACCAGAAATAGCTATAAGTATTTTACTATCTTACTATTTATATTTAAGAAGTATCTTTACTTTTGTATTTCTATAGTTTTGAGATTTCAAAAAAGCTTCTTCTATATATATTATTTTATATAGCTTACTATACTTATAACACTATATACTTAGAAGAGTATATTAGAGATAATATTACTATAAGTTACTTCTTCTAGTGTACCTTAAGGTAAGAATATCGTTTGAGGTTCCTACTGCGATAATATATATAGGTCTAGTTACTTTTTCATTATATCAATAATAGAGGGAGTATCTAAGCTATATATTCTATATATAATACTAACTATATAGTGAATTTAGTGATAGTATTTATACTCATCCTAGCTTATAACTACATTAACTCGTAATAGTAATACTTATTATTATATATAATTATACTTTTAGATTTGATACGTAACCTTATAGTAGCGGAAAGCTTTACAGTAATATAGTGTACCCCTTAGTGAAACTAACACTTGATATATATAGCTAAAATAACGATTAAGATTATAAAGTCAATAATCTTTTTTGAGCTTTTTAAAAAAATAAAATAAAGCACTGAAGGCTAAGTATTTAATAATCTATTATTTGTCTATACTATTCATACTAGAATTAAAGTTCTTCCTATATTTATATAGCTACCTGTAACTAGAGTATTACAATAATACAAATACATCTAATACAAATACAAATATATATATTTATAACATTTTACATAAAATAGCTAATACATATATTTATATTTGTAATATTTCAAAACTTAATACATTACAAATACATTACATGTATTTATATTTGTATTATTTATAATATAATACACCAAACTAAGATTATAGTAATAAGTAAAGTAAATATTCATATTAATGGAATAAGATCTAACTAACCTGAAACCGTTATAGTTATAGTTATATATTACTTTATAACAGAGAAACTTAATTTCAAAGTATTATTAATACTCGGGAAGGAATACTGTGATTCTAATTTGTTAAGTAATAACTAATAAGATATTAGTATAAAATAAAATACTAATATTTAGTAGTAGTAAAAAAGAAATATCCAACCCTAAGATATTGATTACTATTTATATTTACTTCTATATTACCTTCCTTTATATTACTATTACTACTACTAGTTAGGATATAAAGAAATAATATATTATATATTAGGAATATATAATATATTATATATTATATATCAGAAGTATAAATATATTACAAATATTTACAACATACTAGGATGTTTATTCAATATATATATTTATATGTATAATATAATATAAATACATATAATCATATTTATATTATCTATAATATATTCTATTTCAATAAGATTTAAAACGTAGAAATAAAAGATCTTGTTTATTTAGTTACTCTTCTTAGCGTTTCAATACTAACTTTAATATATAAAAATATATTAACTTTTTAATATTTTACTATAATAGTCTTATATATATAAGTTAAAACATATCAGGTATTAGATTATAAATAATATAAATATAAATATATGTATTTGTCTTATATTCCAAATATATGTATCAGGAACATAAACCTAATACATTACAAATACATGTAATGTATTATGTATTTGTAATGTGTTATGTATTATATCTTAATAACCTGCCTATAACTAAAGAACTATAGAATAGATACAAAGATATGCAGTTATAATCATTATTTTTCAGGTTACTAGTATATTTAATCAGGTTTTAATAGAACTATTCTAAATATTATAATTAGTGAAAAGGTTATATATATTTAGAAGAAAGATATCCTGCTATTCTATACCTTAGTATATTAAGCTAGGAAATTAAGAAGTTAGATATTAATTTTATATAATAAATATCCTAGTTAATACTAACTTTAATATTAATAGAGCAAACTACCTCCTTAATACTATAAATATTTAGTAAATATCAATTCAAGACGACAAGCTTAACAAATAGTATATTAGTCTTAGGCTAGAGGATAATATATATATCAAATATACGATAGAATCTAGAAACCTATTTTATATATAGTAAGATAGAATATTAAGGAATATGATATTATAGTAAACCTAACACTAACTTGATACTATTAGCTACTTAAAGGTATATTATACGAATGTTTCAGATATATATGTATATTATTATTACTAATGTCTATATAGGGAATACTTGGGGAAATAAGTAAGTATAAAAATAAAACTAATAGTTTCTATCGTAATTAGGAAGATAAATTCTGTCAGAAAGATAACTAAAGACTTAGTAGTAATTTCCTAACGTATGGAGAAGCAAAAAGTAATAGTTAATAATATATAGATAATATTAGTAAGTAGGAAGCTGAAACACTATATGTAACTCTAAGTACAGTAAAGATATTAGTATTATTAAGAGTAAATAGATTAGTATTAATACTATAGAGAACCTACTAATTATCTTTCTTCTTTATAAAATTAAAAGAATATTTACAAAAGTTATACTAGCTATTTACTAACACTTACTAACCTGAAGATCACTTAAACCTTTACTTCAAGTAGTATCCTGTAGGTTAAGGACATATCATAACTAATACGTATTTAAGTACCGAATACTATAAGTATATATCTGATACTAAGATAAAGGTATTTGCTTAAGAGATTATTAAGAATAATAAGATTATATACTTTATGTTAGTTTAATAAGAAATACCTTAAGTATTTATATTACAGTACTACGAAAGATACTCTCAATTATAATAGTTGTAAGTATTTCAAAGAAACTATTAAGTAAGTAGGAAGTATTTAATAAAGTAGAAGTAGAGGTGACCTAAAAATACCTAATACTTAATTTATTTAGAATGAAACATATAACCACTTTAACACTCTATCTACCTCTTACGGAAATAGTAACGTATAGAGTTAGACGTATATATTATAGAAAGGTTAGTAAATAGTTATAAATAACGATTAAAAAGAAAGATTAATATACATATTCTATTCATACTATAGAAAGATAGTTTTCTATATGTTTTTAATAATTATAGATAACTTAATAAGATATAATTAAAGATAAATACTTATTACTTCTTTTTAGTAAATATTCAAATAAACTATATAAAGTGATATAAGCCTCTAAGATTAATCTAAATTATACTTACTACTATATTAAGATTAAGCTAGAAGATTACTACATAATAGTATTTTAGATATAATATAATTTCTATAAGTACATAATTACACTATTTAATCTTATATATATATATATATATAATAGAAAAGCTGATAGCTTACTCTTTATTATAACTATTAGTGGATATATTAACTTCTGAATTATTGCTTCAGCTTTCCTACTTCCACTAACTATTATAGTAAGCTTTAAGTTAAACTAAGCTTTAATCCCTTATAAATATAGCTAATATATCTAGTCTATATTAAGCTTTTTAATAATAAATAACTTATTACTTCTTTTCTATTAACCTTACGCTCTCATATTCTTATATCTTTATACTATATATAATATAAATATCTTAAGAGCTGTAATTACTACTAACTATAGCTATTTTATTTAAATCCTTATTATATTCCTAATATCTGTGTTATAGGCTATATCTGGATGTCTAGCTAGGACTATACCTAGGTATCTGAAGCTAACCCCCTCGCCTAAGTGGGGCCCCAGTGGACCCTATATAGTACTATATATACAGACTTTTCTATATATTTATAAAAGTTTGTCTTTTACTTCTTAGTTCTAGATAAATAGTATTTTACGCTACCTTCTAGTTAAATAAATTTAGATTTAGCTTTTTATATATTTAGAACTTAGTTCTATTTACTATATAGATAATAATAAGTAGAGTATAGCTTCCTATATAATCTACTTAAGTATAATTTCTAGAAAATAATATTATATATTAGGTAACTAACTAACTAATATAAAGAATAATAGCGAGTACTGAAGCTTCCTAAGATATCTCTATAGATATATTACAGCTAGCTTTAGGTCTAGCAGAGGTAAGTCTATTAGTAGTAAGTTGAGACTATAATACGTAAGTAATAATATTATTATAATACTGATAAGATTAGGTCTTTAGAGTTTATAGTAATTAGATATAAGTTTAATAAGAGAATTGAGTGATAAGGCTAGAAGTATCTAAGGATAATTATAGAGTTAATTGCTGAAACGCTATAGAAGTCTGATCTTAAGTATACTTAAGCTTTTCCTATATATAAGTTCCAGCTAGTAGTATATTCTTTTGGTTATTCTGGATTATACTGATCTAATATAATCTATTAGCTTCTAACTTATAATAAATTATATTAATTCTAAATAATCTTTATCTTATTATTACGTAACTTATATTATAGGTCTTCTATACTGAGTGGAGTTTTTATTATTTCTATATTGTTCTATATATAAAAATCCTATAGCTACTGGATATTCTATAGAGTATTCTCTAGTCCTATAGTTCTAATAGGTTATAATATTAAATCTCCCCTCCGAAAATCTTATTCTCAAGACTAATATAAATATATAGTAGCCTCTAGATAGAGTTACTAGTTATTTTTATATTCTTTTATCTTTTTCTACTGCTAATATTATATCAAGTTATATTTAAAAACCTAATTCCTACAAAAGTTATCAAACTTAGATTAAATAAAGCTGTTAAGTATTAGGTTTTCTTATTAATTACTAAGGTTATAATATAATACTATATTCTCCTTATTTCTAATATAATTATATATATAAAATAGACCTTACTAATTCGAAATAGTATAGCGAGTGTGTTATATAGAGTCTAACAAATTATAATAGTAGTAACGTAACTAATACTTATAAGCGCCAAATAGTTCTTTTTTCTATATATATTATTAACTTTATCTTCTTAGTAAATTATTACTTTAAGGAGTAAAAAAAAGTAGAGTAAGAAGAATAAGAGACTGAGGAGACTCTTAAGATCTTATAGATATAGTTAGTAACTACTTTAAGTTATTTAACTTATCTTTAAAAATAAAAGAAGTTTCTAGAAGAATATAATTTTAATTTACTTTGTTAGGGAATATAGTTAGTAGATAAGTAAGAGGTAGAGAAGTTATCTTTAGAAGTATAGAAGTTATATATATTTTAGGATTTATCTATATAGAGAGTATTTAATAAAGCTAACTAGCTTCTATTTAAAATAAGTTTTAATTTATTATCTCTAGTTATAAATAATACTTCTAGAGGTATTAATAGTTAGTTTAGAATTTCTTATTCTTTAGGGTATAGTATTTCTAGATATAAAAATATGTTATCTTCTTAAGGCTTTCTATCTGATTAATATTTAGGTTAAGAATATTAAATATAAACTAGTTTATTAATCTGAATTATAAATATTACAGTTTATTTATTAGCTTATTATTCCTAGTATTCTTAAAGTTCTTTAAGATACTAAATACTAAATATTAGTTTCTATATATTTTCTATATAGCTATATCCTTTCTATTTAATAAGATATTATATTTCTATATTATCTTATTAATTAATATAATTAATAATTTGTTCTACTTTATATTCTTATTCTGGATTAACTTTAATATAATCTTTAATATAAGATCCTTTTAATACTAATTTAAGAAGTAGAATATAAAAGACTAGATAATATCTTATAGTATCTAGTAGTAATAGTTTATAGTTAGAAATTTAAGATTTTATAAAAAATTCCAAATAGTCTAAGTTTCTTAAAATCTAATTTATCGTTTAGTTATTTAATCTTAATATTTTATCTAGTGAGATAGATATTATCTCCCTCCTTAAAAATTAGTTTTCTAATTTTTAAAATATTAGTATATTTATATTTTTATTATCTAATATATTTAAATTCTTTCAGAAGTTTATCCTAGAGAGTATAAAACTTTAAGATATTTACTATTATATTTACTATTTATTCTCTCTATCAGAATTCTCTATATATAATGAAGTTAAATCTATAATTAAGATAAAAAGATAATTCTTTAATATTTTCCCCTACTATATTATTATAGGTAAATTAGACTATTAGTAGTAAAATAACCTAATTATCTTATTAGTAGTTAATATAGTATCTAAGGTAGATTTTAAGGATTTAGTTAATATATTCAGTCTAGCTATTAGTTTATAAACAGAAAATAGTAGATAGGTAGTATTTCGCTCTAAGTTATAAAATTAGGAATTTCTAAAATTTAGATATAAAGACTTTATCTTTATTAGATATAATTTCCTAAAGTAGCTTATATTAACTAGTAATAATTCTAAGGAAGATATATATAAGGTTTTCTACTATATTTAATTTCTTATAGAAAGTAAAGTAAGTATATTTAGTAAGTTATTCTATTATATTAAGAATATCATTATAATATACTCCAGTAAGTAGTTCTTATAACTTAAGTAGCTTAATAATAAAGTCTAAGGAAATTAATTCCTAAAGTTTTTAAAGTATTAGTAGGAGTTATAATTTACTATAAAATTTATATAAGCTAAACTTACTTTTAAGGTAAATCTTATAATTCTTAATTATATTAATTATATCTTATTTTATAATCTTTTTATTATAATATTATTAAATCCTTTTAAATACTTTAGTAACTCCTTAATATTTATATATTAATATAGTATAAATATTTCTAATTATCTTATATATTATTCTTCTAGTTATATTAGTATTAACTTATCTAGTAATTAAAAGTAACTTCTATATAGATATAAGGTTTCTATCTATATCTATTTTTAGGATAATTTATATTTCTTCTAATATTAAGATATTATAGTTTAGTTTTTAACTAAATATATTAGCTTTTCTATTTTCTGTTTCTTCATAGTAGATAATATAAAACTTAAATTCTAAAAAACATTCTAATTATCTAATCTATTACTCATTAAGGCTTTTAGATATTATAAAGTATATAAGGTTGTTATAGTTAGTATAAATTTAAACTTTATACTTAGTTCCTAAAGGTTATAATCTCTATTCTTAGAATATTGTAATAATAACTATAAGTTTCTTATTACAGATCTAGTAGTTAAGTTCTAATTTACTGAATTTATATAAATAGAAAGTTTAAGGATATAGTATTCTTTTTATATCCTATTATTCTAGTTATCCTCCTATAGTATTGTCTAAAATATTAATCTTAATTTTAAATAGTTTATTAGGATCTAGAATTATGAAAATAGGTTCTAAAATAACCTAATTCTTAATATCCTAAAATACTTCTTCTTATCTATTAGTTTAATTAAACTTAGTATTTTTTTATATAAGTTTAGTGAGTAGGATTATTTTCTTTATATAATCCTTAAAGAAACTTTAGTAAAAATTAGTAAATCTAAGGAAAACTTGGATTTCCTTAATATTTATCAGCCTAAATTAGTTTTTAACTATTTAGATCTTCTTAGTTAATATCTTAATTATATTTAGTATGATAGTGAATTCTAAATATTCTACTTATTATATATAAAATTCACTTTTCTCTAGTTGAACTAGCAGTTTAGCTTACTAAAGTTTCTAAAATACTTTATAAATATATTCCTTATATTCTTTAAATATTCTTAAATAGATAAAGATATTATTAAGATATATTATATAAAAGTTATCTAAATATTTATATAGTATATAGTTAATTATAGATTCAAATATTATAGATATATTAATAAGTTTGAAAGATATTATAAAATACTTACAAAAAGATTTTCTTATTCTAAAAATAATCTTCTATTCCTTACTTTCTTTAATTCAGATAAGATTATAAGTTTCTTTAAGATTAAGAGCTATAAACTAATTAGCTCTATAAAGTTAGTTTTATAATTCTAAAATAAGTAATAATAAATATTAGTTCTCAATAATTATATTATTAAGTTATTAATAGTTAATATAAAGTTATAACCTACTATTCTTCTTAAGTATAAATAAGATTAAGCTTCCTACTAATAATAATAAATATTTAATATAATCTTTCTTAAAGTATTTATTAATATACTTATTAAGTATTTCTATTTCCATTTAATTAAGTCTATAGATTTTACTGAATTTAGGTTTCTTCTTCTCTTTTAAAAAGCTCCTATAATTATAGCTTATATATTTTAGTAGTCTCATTTTAAGTTCTTCTGCGAAAAGTTATTTATAAATTTAGTATTTATTAGACATAGTCTAAAGTTAATCTATATTATTCTTAACTCTTACTACTTCTATAATATTTAATATTCAGACTATTATTTTCTTAATTCTAAAGTAAATAATAAAATTTTATACTCTTAGAGTTATATCTAATTTATATATAATCTTATTATCTAGAGAATTCTCAGAGACTAAATCCTTCTATTAAAGATAGTTAGTTTTCTAATCTATCTATAAGTTATTCTTTTATAATTATAGGATTCCTAAGATAATCTTTTGATTACCTATTTCTATTATATTAAAGATATAATCTTCCTTCTAGCTATAATAGTTTAAAAGGAGGTATATAGTCTCTAAGTTAATAATATCTCTATTATACTTAATATTTTCTCTTTTAATAGTATATAGCTAGTATAGTTTAGTTTTTATTATTTATAGAGTCTGTTATTTATTTACTATTTATAGTAATATAAAGTTTCCTTAAGTATTATAATTAATTAGGATTTATATTCTATGTTTATTTACTATAATATTAAGGTGAAGATATTTACTATTATATTCTGCTGTTACTAAGTATAAGAATCTTATCTGAAATACTTTTCTTTATCCTTATCTAGTAAGTAAGTCTAGTTTCTTAACTACTTATAATATCTCTACTCTAATATTATTTTATCTTCTTAATAATAGGTTATAATCTTTCCTTCTTAGAATATCTTACTGAATATTAATTCTCTATATTTCAGTATTAGTAGTGTAAATCTATCTTTAGTATCTTTTTCTTATTCCTAAAGTTTATTATGTTAATAATACTATTCTCTTACTTTATTAATATAATAGATTATATAGTAATCTAATTTACATTGTATCTATCTACTAATAATATTATTCATATATCTTATAGAATAATCTTTATTAAATGTAAATATTATAAAATAGTCTTTATTAAAATACTAACGTTTCTAAAATAGTAGATTTATATTAAGATATATATTTAGAATTAGATTATTCTTAACTTATTGTAGGAAGAATTATCTGTCGAATTTATTACTAAAGTATAATTCATAATTATCTTATATATAATATACCTAAAAGATAGTTGAGTAAGCTGGATAATTAATTCATAGAAGTTTATAGTTTATATTATAGAGGATTATCTTAAGGTAGTTTAGAGTCTAGTTTCCTGGAACTCTTTAGAATATAATAAATTACTTATCTTAAGTAAAATAAATTTTCTTAATTCTAAGTTACTTACTTTTATTATTATATAGTTATTATAAAATAGAGGATCCTAGGTTTTTAATAGTATTATTATCTAACTTAATATTATTATTAATTCACTTAAATAGGTTACTTAGGTTAATATAGATTCCTAGACTAATTTTAATATATCCTTACTAGTAGAAATTATTCAGTTATTCCTTAATCTTACGTTCCAGCTTATAATATTTAACTATAGTAAGGATCTTTATTAGTATCTTATTTCTTACTCTAAGTAGTTATATAAAGACTTAAGTAAGAAGTAAGTTTCCTCTAGCGTTAGTTCTCTACTGAATCTAATACTAAATTCTCTATAGAAGTTATTTATTAGGCGTTTAATTAATCTTATAGTGAAGTTCTCTCTTAGCTACCTGTAGCTGTAAGATTACTATTTTATTTTCTTATGTTTAATTTCACTCTGAGACTAATATAAAATCTTCTTCTTTCTTAATATTAACTATTATTAATATCTTCTTAATATAGTATTCTAATTATCCAGAAGGACTCTTAGGATACTATTTTATATTATCTTTAGATTCTTGATATATAATATAAATATTATTAAAATAGACTATTTAGATTAGAGAGATATAGAATATTTCCTCCTTAGTGATATTAACTTATCAGATTTATCTAAATACTAGCTAAAATTATTATCTTGATTACTAATATTTAGGTGAGCGGCAGTTTTTAGCTATATATCCTAGTTTATTATAATTATAGTATTTAAAATCTTATTACTTATTATCTTTAGAAGTAGCTTTAGTAGTGAGGTCTATAGGTTCGCTATAGTAACTGTAAGATATATTTATTTATGAGGTAAATTATTATCTAGTTTCCTAATTATTATATTAGTTCTAGTAGTTATATAGTAATCTTTAGTATTCATATCTACTATTAGGTTATTAAGACTATTACTATTTACTTTTCTTATAGCGATACTTAAAGAGTTAGTTACTAATCTCCATAGTAAGTTCTATATATATAATAAAATTATTATATTTATCTTATTTAATAAGTTTACTTTTAATATCTTTTTTTAGTTTTTAGTAAAATATAAAGGTCTTAGTGTTATCAGTATAGTTAAGTTTAGTATAGATATATATAAATTCAGCTATATAGTATATAGCTATATTTTTCTATTTAAAAGCTACTAGATCTTATTTATATTATTATTACTTATCTAGTTCTTAGAATAGTGAGATTAAGGTATTTTTAAAGCTATAGTAACTTATAAAGATAGTTTAAGTTTCTAACTTAAGGTTATTCCATTTATAAGTAAGGAAGTTAGTAAGACAAAGTTTAAACTATATAAAAGCTCTTTCCTCAAGGAATAAGATAGTGTGAATAATTTATTTAGCCTTATCCTCAAAACTGAGATTATAAAACTAATAATAAGTTTAAACTTAAGTAAGAAATTCCTTAAGGTATTTAGAAGTTTTATTAAAAAACTTATAGTAAGTTAAATTAAAGTTTCTTATATAATTTAACTAAAATCTCGATAATATTAGTAGTAATATAAAGAATATTAATTTCCTACTGAAGAGCGAGAAGTTACTATTAATCTAGATTATTATAAAGATTCTACTAAAGTTAGGTAACTTCTATAGTATTATTATTAATAATCTCCTATATCTTGACTATATCTCTATTAGTCTATTAAAGCTATTATATAAATTTAGTAATATTATCCTCTTTATTACTAGAGAGTTTAATATTCTTCATTTTTTAGTCTAGAAGCTTAATAGGTTATTTACTTTTAGGGAGTGTTTCCTAAAAACTAAAAGAAGTAGAAGAAGTTTAATATTTAGTAGATATAGTAATATTCTTTTCTAGATGCTATTTAAGTAAGTTTTATAAAGTTAACTTACTAAATAGAAGTAATTAAAATATTATAGTTGGCTTTAGGTTTAGTAGAAGTAAGTCTGTTAGTAGTAAGTTAAGATTATAATATATAAATAATAATATCATTATAATACTAATAAAATTAGGTTTTTAGAACTTACAGTAATTAGATGTAAATTTAATAAGAAGATTAAGAAATAAAGCTAAAAGTATTTAAAGATAATTATAAAGTTAATTACTAAAAAGCTATAGAAGTCTGATCTTAAGTATACTTAAGCTTATCCTATATATAAATTCCAGCTAGTAATATATTCCTTTAGTTATTCTAGATTATACTAATCTAATATTATCTAATAGTTTCTAACTTATACTGAATTATATTAATTCTCAATAATTCTTATCTTATTATTACGTAACTTATACTTTAGTTCTTCTATACCGAGTGGAGTCCCTATGATTTCTATATTATTCTGTATATAAAGGTTCTGTAGCTGCTGGATACCCTATAGGGCGTTCTCTAGTCCTATAGTTCCAACGGGTCGTAATAAGATAGTAACTATATAAGTAAACTACTTTAGTAGTAATTATAATATACTTTAAGCTTTCTCTACTAGAGGATTAATAAGCTTTTATATAAGTTAGTAAGATAAGATATTATAGTAGATAGTAACCTCTAGGTAGTTACTATAATAGATACCTCTAGTCTATATTAAGATACTCTAGTAACCTCCAGAATAATATCTATTAGAATAATAATCCTTAAGGTTATTAATATTACTATATCCCTACTAGTAGCTAACTATTAGAGGAAGTTTCTTCTCTTACTTCTAAAGTTTTTAAGTAAATAGAAAGAATATTAAATATAAACTTAATAGATAAAAGTTAAGCTTAAGATTAACTATTATTTCTTTAATAGTTATTAGGAATACTAATATCTAATTTACTTCTATTTAGACTTTAGTCTTCAGTAGGTAGTTTAAACCTTCTATATAGTGGGGGAACTAGAGAATTTCTATAATCTAAATAATTTTATAAGTTACTTAGATAGAATTGATCTAGATTCTAATTGCTAATCTTATACTATTATCTAATTAGAGAGTTTTAGATAGAAGGAAAATAAATATATAACTATCTTTCTACTCTAATTTAAAAAGATTTTAGTAGATACTAAAGGAAATATATAGCTAGATATAGTCTATATCTCTATAAGAGATTATTTTAGTTCCCTATTTCAAGAAGCTACTTATTATAGTAAACCTTCCTATAGAGTATATGCTCTAGTTATCTAAAATCTAGAATATAATTTAGAAGCTTAAGTATAAAAAGGAAATATTAGTCTGCTACTAGCTACCCTACTAATAATCTACTACTTATAATATAAAAGGTAATATTATAATAATAAAAGTAATTAAGAAGTAATAATAATATTAAAACTTTAGTAGCTTCTCTTCTACCTTTAAGAAATAATCTTAGAACTACTAAAATATCTACTAATTCTTTAAATATAAAAAAAAGAATTATATATATAGAAACTATATAATATAAGAGATTACGAAGGTTAATATAAAGATTATAAAGGTTATAGTTACTTTAGATTATACTGGAAATAACTAGAGAAATAGTATTTCCCCACTTAGTGATAGTAAGAACTTAGAAAAGTAGTAACTTTAGAGTGAAGTTAGGCTCTAAAGCTAATAGAGGTAGAAGTAATAGGATAGAGAAAATAATAGGAAAAAGAATAGGTAAGTAACTAATAGTTAGCTACTATTCAGACTAGGATTAATAGAAATTACTTTATTAATATATTTATTAATATAAGCTATAATATTTACGCTATTATTAATATCTCTTTTATAAAGAAACTTTACCTCCTACTGGTTAATAAGTTAAAGAGATAAATAAGGTGATATACTATTAGGCTATTATATAGTAATATTTAGGAAGTAACTATCCTAACTTTAGAAGCTAGTAGCTATATATAAAGGATTTATATTTATATTATAGAGAGTTTATAGCTACTTTTATATCCCAGGTAGCTATAGATAGAGAATAATTATATTATCTATAATACTGAAGCTTAATAGATAACCTATAGGAAAGATAGTATAATAATATATCTAGAGTATTAGAATAAGTTAGTATAACTTAAAGAGATTTAGTTAGTCTAGCTACTTAATATTAATCTATTTATATTTATCTATTAATATACTATATAGTATATTAGTAAGATATTAAGTTCCTACTATATTATATCTATTAGTCTAGTGGATATTAAGAAATTATAAACCTTAAAAGTAGCGGTGAACCTAAGGAATTATATTTTTATAAATATTTCAAAGGAATTTCTAGATCTTTTCTATTTAGATTTAGTATACTAACTACCTTCTAGCTAACTAGAGATAGATTACTATATCCTATTAACTTCTAATGATAAGAAATAGAAACTAGATCTCTTATAGAAACCTCTCTATAGTATATTATAGAAGAAGCTTCTAATACTTAAGAAGATCCTAGAGGATTTACTTAGTAAGGAATTTATTAAAGTAAGTAGCTTCTCTACTAATAATCTAGTTTTCTTTAAAAAGAAGCTAAATAGAGAAATATACTTCTATATAGATTATAAAGCTTTTAATATAATTATAAAGAAGGATTATTACTTCCTCTCTTTTATACTAGAGACTCTCTAGAAGGTTACTACTACCTATTAGTATATTAACTTTAATATTATTATTATATTCTATAAGTTTAGAATCAATAAGGTAAATTAGGAGAAAATAGCTTTTTCGATATATTACAGTTTCTTTAAATAGATAGTATATCTTTTCAGACTTACTAATACTTCCACTATATTCTAATAGTATATTACTAGCTACCTATAATAGTTTCTGGATAATTTGATTATAATAAATATTAATAATATTCTTATTTATATTAGTAACTTATAAAAGATGTATAAGGAGAAGGTTTACTAAATACTTAGCTGTCTTACTAATATAGATTTTAAGTTAGATCCTAAGAAATATAAGTTCTTTATTACTATAGTTAAGTATATTAGGTTTATTATATTAATTAGAAAGAGCCTCTCTTATAACCCTAAGAAGTCGAAAGCTATTACTAACTAACTTCCCCTTAGTTTACTAAAGTGTATCTATAGTTTCCTTAGGTTTAGAAACTATTATAAGGTTTCTCTACCTTAATATAACACTATTATAAAGCTTTTAAACTACCTAATTTATAATAAGAAGCTTTTTATAATATTAGTCTATTTATAGATATAGAGGGTAAAGCTATAAAGTACTGGAAAGTTTAAGATCCTTACTAATTATAAGGGTTTTAAGTATTTTATAAAGAAATAATAGCTTACAGAAAGGTAAAGCTAATAGGTGGAGGAGTTATCTTAGTATAAGTTTTACTTTAAATACTAGCTTAATACTTAGGTAGTAGCTTTTAATACTTTCTCCTAGAGGAAACAGAATACCTCTAAAGGTTAGGATAATAAAAGGTAATAGGAATAGGTAATATAGATTATCCTAAATACTACTATCCCTATAAAGTTCCAGGTAGAGTATATAAGTATTACTAGTATTTAGGTTTTTAAAGGAAAACTAAACGTATAAGAGATATAAAACTATACTACTAAGAGGAACTAAACTTATAAGAGATAGAAAACTATACTACTAAGAGAGACTTCTTATATTAAAAGGTTTTTATAGTAATTTAGTAGGGGAAGTATAACTTTCTATCTAATTTCTATATTAAGGTTTAGATTACTAAGTATATTATTAATATATTAAGATAATTTACTTTCAGAGAGAAACTTTAGATACTAAGGAGTAAAGAAAATAATAGCCTCCTTAATAAACTTAGGATTAAGCTCATATAGAAGTTATATAATTTCTCCTCTATAGGTTACTTAGGATATAATAATATACTGGAGATTATGAGCTAATAGTTTTACTAACTTAAATAGTTATAAGATATCTATTAATTTATAGATAACTATAGAATATATAAGGGTATTTATATTTAGAGGTAAACTAAGAAGGAATTCCTAAAGCTCCTACTAGTATCTAACTAGTTATATTCTAAGTTATTAATAGATTTTATTACTAACTTACTTCCTATAAAAGGATAAGGTAGCTATTACCTTTAGGTTATTATTAATTAACTAAATAAAATCTCTATACTGGAAGAGATAAATATAATAAAGATAGAGATATATATTTAGTAGTTTCTCAGTTATTACTATAAGCTTTATAGAATATTATATATTATTATAAGTAATAGAAAGTCTAATTAGGTAAGTTACTTCTGGAAGAAATTCTATAGGTTAATAAATATTATATACCTATTAAGTATTAGTTACTATTTATAGACTGATAGAATTATAGAATAGTATAACTAAGAGATCTAAGTAATTTTAACGATATTTACCTCCCAATTCCAGGATAACTAAGGTAATTTATTACTTATTATATAGTTAGCCTTCTATAACTAGCAGTATAATATAATAAGAACTATATTTTCTTTATAGATTATAGATATTATATTAACTTTATTCTAGTTACTAAGGAATATATAAAGCTATTTAGCAGTAGTAAAGCTACTACTTACTAGCTAGTTAAGAGAATATAGTTAGTAATAATATATATTTATATAGAGATAGCTATTACCTAGTAGAAGTTAGAGGCTTAGGTAAATAAAACCTAGTTCCCTATAGATTAATACTACGTTAGTAATAAGATATAATTAATGTATCTACCTATAAGTTACTAAGGTTAAGCTAAAAGCTAATTTAGTTATACTAAAGATATATAGTAATAAGGATCCTCTTACTATATATTATAAAGCTAGATACCTTAAGGTCTATTTATTTATAATCTTATATAAATTTACCTTAGAAAGCTACTACTAATCTGCTACTTAGGCAGATTATAGTTAATAGTTAGTTACTACTATTAGTGGATAATAATAGAGAGGCTAAATAACTAGTTAAAAATATTCTTACTCTAAGGATATACTAAATAGAGAGATAATACTAATAAAAAGCTTTTATTAAATAGGAAGGGTATATAAACTCTATATAGAAACCTATTAGTACTATTATAGATATAGTGGTATTAGAGTAGTATAAAGTAATATATAGGCTAATTATAGATAATAATAGAAACCTAACCTATAGCTTCCAATTAGGTAGTAGCTAGAGAGGAGGGAGGTAATATTATAGACTATACTTAGATATCTAGCTAAAGTTATACCTAAATATCTAAAGTTAACCTCCTCGCCCAGATAGAGCCTTAGTAGACTCTATATAATATTATATATATAGACTTTTCTATATACTTATAAAGGCTTCTCTTTTATTTCTTAGTTCTAAATAAATAGTATTTTATATTACTTTCTGGTTGAATAAGCTTGGGTTCAGCTTTTTATAATCTGTAATCTTGATATACTTACTATACTCTATCTACCACTAGGAAAGATTCTTATAATTCTAATATAAACGTTCTTAGTTATTAATATAAGAGAACTTATATACTTTATATAAATATAGTGGAATTTAGCTTACTTTTATTAGTAAATAATATTAATATTCTAATTACGTATAGCTAATATATAAGTAATACTTATAAGAATATAGATACTTCTGGTATAACTAAATAGTCTCTAGAATTCTAGTAATTATAATATTATAATATTTTAAAGTCCTATTTAACGTAGTAGTTTAACGTCTGGGTGGCTCTTACTATTTTGGAAACTCAAGTAGGTTTGAATCCTGCGACAGATGACTGCAACCTATGGTTATAGTATACCTTCTGGTTATAGAACTAAATATAGTAACTACTACTAACGAGTAGTATCTACTATTAGTAATTAATAGCTGGTAATTATTAATAGCTAGTAATAGAAATATCAGCTGGCAGTATATACTATATAATAACGAATTATAATTTATAAAAAAAGTAATTATTATAAATATAAGTTTATATCTTTCTTTCCTTTATAGTATATCTTATATAATTATTAGCTATAATATTAGCTAACTATATTTACTACCTAACGTTTCCTCTATTAAAATAATTTCTCAGCTTCAGCTTATTTACAGAATATATAAGGTAAAACCTAACTGTTAGATATAACTACCTAAATAGAACCCCGAGAGGTATATAATCTAGATTAAAATCCTTTAATATAACTACTAATAATATTCTAATATATCTAGTAACTAATATAGTTTATTAATATTAGAATACTATCTAATTATTAATTAGTCTCTAAAATAGTTAGCTTAATAGAGTAGATTATAGAATAAGTAGATAATTATCTTCTTAATAGGTAGGATCTACCTATTAATATTAGTATTTATAATATTATTTAGGCTTTTTAGGAGAAGATATTAGTATCTTAAATTATAGAGATTATATAGAAATATCTAGAATTTACTATTATAATCTTCTAGTTATAAGTAGCTATTACAGGCTATACCCAGATGTCCAGCCAGGGCTGTACCCAGGCATCCAAAGCTAACTCCCTCCCTCAGGTGGGGCCCCAGTAGGCTCTATATAGCACTATATATACAGACTTTTCCATACACTCATGAAAACTTCTCTTTTACTCCTTAGTTCTAAATAAACAGTATTTTACGCCACCTTCTGGTTAAACAAACCTAAGTCCAGCCCTTCACATATTTAGAACTCAGTTTTATTCACTATACAGATAACACTGGATAGAGCGCAGCTCCCCACTAGTTAAGCATACAATCTAGTTAAACGTACCTCCTAGGACATAATACTATATAATAGGTAACCAATATAAAGAATAATAGAGAGTATTAGAGCCCCCCAGGATACCCCCACAGATAGTAACCCTATAAGTAAACTACTTCAGTAGCAATTACAGCATACCTTAAGCCCTCTCTACCAGAGGATTAATAAGTTCTTATATAAATTAGCAAAATAAGACACTATAGCAGGCAGTAACCTCCAGGTGGCCACCGCAACAGACACCTCTAGCTTACACCAGGATACTCCAGTAACCCCCAGAACAACATCCATTAGGATAATAACTCTTAGGGTTAATAACACTACTATATTCCTGCTAGTAGCTAACTACTAAAGGAAATTTCTTCCCCTACCCCTAAAGTTTTCAGGTAAGTAGAAAGAATACTAAATATAAACCTAACAGATAAAAATTAAGCTTAAGATTAACTACTACTTCTTTAATAGTAATTAGGAATACTAATACCTAATTTACTCCTACTTAGACTCTAGTCCTCAGCAGGTAGTTAAAACCTTCTATATAGCAGGAAGGCTAGAAAACTCCTACAACCTAAATAATTTTATAGGTTACCTAGATAGAACTTACCTAGACCCTAACAGTCAGCCCCACACTATTACCCAGCTATAAAGCCTCAGACAGAAAGAAAATAAACACCTAACTACTTTTCTATCCTAATTTAAAAAAACTCTAGCTAACACTGGAGGATATATATAGCTAGATATAGTCTAGATCTCCCTACTAGAGGCTACTCTACTTTCCTACCTTAAGAAGCTACTTATTATAATTAACCTTCCTATAGAATATAAACCTTAGTTATCTAAAATTTAAGATATAGCTTAGAAGCTTAAATATATAAAGAGAACGCCAGCATACTACCAGCCGCCCCACTAGAGACCCACCACCCATAACGCAGAGGGTAATATTATAATAACTGAGATAGTTAAGAAATAATAATAACGCCAGAGCTCTAACAGCTCCTCCTCTACCTCTAAGGAACGCTCCAGAGACCACTAGAACACCCACTAATACTTTAAGTGCAGTAAGAAGAACTATATCCACAGAAACTACAGATCCTAAAAGTATAAGAAAACCAGCATAAAAATCGTAAAAGCTACAGCCACTCCAGATCACACTGGAGATAACCAGGGAGATAACACTATCCCACCTAGCAATAATAAGAATTCAGAAAAAAAGTAACTCTAGAGTAAAATTAGACCCTAAAGCTAACTAAGGCAGAAATAACAGAATAGAGGAAATAACAGGAAAAGAAACAAGCAAGCAACCAGTAGTTAGCTACTATTTAAACCAGAATTAATAGAAGTTACTCTATTAATATACTTATTAACACAGACTATAACACCTACACTATTATTAATATCTCCCTTATAAAAAAGCTTTACCTCCCACTAATTAATAAGTTAAAAAAATAGATAAGAAGATATACTACTAAGCTGTCACTTAGTAACACCCAGAGGGTAGCTATCCTAACTTAAGAAGTTAGTAGCTATACACAGAAAATCTACACCTATATTATAGAGAACCTATAACTACTCTTATATCTCAGGTAGCTATAGATAGAGGATAATTATATTATCTATAATACTAAAACCTAATAAATAATATATAAGAAGGATAGTATAATAGTATACTTAGAATATTAGAATAAGTTAGTATAGCTTAAAGAGATCCAGTCAGCTTAGCTACTTAATACTAACTTATTTATATTTATCTATCAGTATACTATACAGCATACTAGTGAGATACTAAACCCCTACTAAGTTATATCTATTAGTTTAGCAGATATCAAGAAAATATTAGCCCTAAAGGCGGAAGTGGACCTAAGGGATTATATCCCTATAAATATCTTAAAGAAATTCCTAGATCTTTTCTATCCAGGTTCAGTATACTAGCTACCCCCCAGTTAACTAGAAATAAACCACTATATCCTATTAATCCCTAATGAGAAGAAACAGAAACCAGACCTCCTATAGGGACCTCTCTATAGTATATTATAGGAGAAGCTTCTAATACTTAAGAAAACCCTAGAGGATTTACTTAATAAGGGATTTATTAAGGTAAGCAGCTTCTCTACTAATACCCCAATCCTCTTTATAAGAAAGCCAGACAGAGGAATATACTTCTGTATAAATTATAGAGCCTTTAATACTATTATAAAGAAGGATCATTACCTCCTCCTCCTAATATTAGAGACCCTCTAGAAGGTTATTATTACCTACTAATATACTAAACTTAATATTATTATTATATTCTATAAGATTAAAATTAATAAAGTAGATTAGGAGAAAATAGCTTTTTAGATATATTATAGCCTCTTTAAATAGATAGTATACCCCTTCAGACTTACTAATATCCCCACTATATTTTAATAGTATATTAACAGCTACTTATAACAGTTTCTAGATAACTTTATTATAGTATATATTAATAATATCCTTATTTATACCAGTAGCTCACAAAAGAAGTATAAGGAGAAGGTCTACTAGGTGCTTAACTATCTTGCTGATATAGACCTTAAGTTAGATCTTAAGAAATATAAATTCTTAGTTACTATAGTTAAGTATATTAAGTATATTATAATAGTTAGAAAGAGTCTCTCTTGTGATCCTGAGAAGTTAGAGGTTATTACTAACTAACTTCCCCCCAGTTTACTAAAAAGTATCTATAGTTTCCTTAGGTTTATAAACTATTATAAAGTTTTTATATTTTAGTATAATACTATTATAAAGCTTTTAAACTACCTAACTTAGAAGTTAGTTTCCTTTAACTAGGAACCAGAGCAGTAGGAAGCTTTCCTCACACTAAAATAACTCTTTGCTATAAAACCAGTCCTACAGATATTTAACCCTAACGCTCTAATAATAATAGAGACAGACTATTTAAAGTATACCTTAAGAGGTATATTAACCTAAGCTAATAAGGCTGGAGTAAGGTACCTAGTAGCTTTCTACTTTTAATACCTAACCTCTACAGAGTTTAATTACCTAATCCACAATAAGGAACTCTTTATAATACTAAAATATTTACAGGTATAGAAGGTAGAGCTATAGAGCATTAAGAGGTTCAAAATCCTTACTAATCATAAGAGCTTTAAATACTTTATAAAGAAATAATAGCTTATAGAGAGGTAGAGCTAGTAGGTAGAGGAGTTATCTCAGTATAATTTTTACCTTAAATACTAGCTAGGCACCCAGGTAGTAGCTTCTAACATTCTCTCCTAGAGGGAATAGAATACCCCCAAAAAGTAGAATAACGAGAAGTAATAGAGATAGGTAATATAGATTATCCTAAATACTACTATCCCTACAGGATCCTAAATAGAATATATAGATATTATTAATACTTAAGTTTTCAAAAGAAAACTAGACTTATAAGAGATATAAAATTATATTACTGAGAGAGATTCCTTATATTAATAGATCTTCACAGTAGTATAGTAGGGGGAGTATAACTTCCCTCTTAATCTCTATATTAAAGTCTAGATTACTAAGTATGCTATTAATATACTAGGATAGCTTACCTTTAGAGAAAAACTTTAGATATTAGGTAGTAAAAAAAGTAACAGCCTCCTTAATAAACTTAGAACTAAGTTAATATAGAAGTTATATAATTCCTCCCTTATAGGCTACCTAGAGTATAATAGTATACTAGAGATTATAAGCTAATAGTTCTACTAGCTTGGATAATTATAGAGTGTCTGCTAATTTATATATAACTATAATATATATAGAAGTATTTATATCTGGAGGTAAGTTAAGAAGGAATTCCTAAAGTTCCTATTAGTATCTAACTAGTTACATTCTAATCTATTAATAGATTTTATTACTAACTTACTTCCCACAAAAAGATAAGGTAGTTATTACTTTTAGGTTATTATTAATTAACTAAATAAAATCTCTATATTAAAAAAGATAGATATAATAGAGGTAGAAGTATATATTTAGTAGTTCCTCAGTTGCTACTACAGGTTCTATAGAATATTATACTTTATTGTGAGTAATAGAGGGTCTAACTGGGTGAGTTATTTCTAGAAGGAGTTTTATAGATTAATAGGTATTATATACCTACTAAGTATTAATTACTACTTACAGACTAATAGGATTATAGAATAGTATAACTAGGAGATCTAAATAGTTTTAAGGGTATTTACCTGCTAGTCTCAGGATAACTAAAGTAACCTGCTACTTATTATATAGTTAACTTTCTGTAACTAGTAGTATAATATAATAAGAATTATATCTTTCTTTATAGATTATAAATATTATATTAACCCTATCCTAATCACTAAGAAGTATATAGAATTACCTAATAGTAGTAAAGCTATAGTCTACTAGTTAGTTAAGAGAATATAGTTAGTAATAATATATATCTATATAGAGATAGCTGCTACTCAGTAGAAGTTAGAAGCTTAGGTAAATAAAACCTAATCCCCTGCAGATTAGTATTAAGTTAGTAATAAGATATAGTTAAATATATCTAACTATAAGTTACTAAAGCTAAGCTGAAAGCTAGCTTAACTATATTATAAATATATAGTAGTGAAGATCCTCTCGCTGTATATTATAAAGTTAGATACTCTAGAGTCTATTTACTTACAGTTTTATATAAATTTACTCCAGAGAGCTACTATTAATCTGCTACCTAAGTAGGTTATAATTAATAGCTAGCTGCTGCTACTAATAAATAATAATAGAGAGATTAAATAGCTAGTTAAAAATATTCTTATTATAAGAATGCACCAGGTGGGGAGAGGATACTAATAAGAGGCTCTCATAAAATAGGAAAAGTATATAAACCCTATATGGGAGCCTATTAACACTATTATAGATATAGCAGCCCTAGAGTGGTATAAGGTGACATATAGGCTAATTGCAGATAACGATAGAGACCTAGCCTACAGCCCCCAGCTGGGCGGCAGCCAGGGAGGAGGGAGGTAATATTACAGGCTATACCCAGATATCCAGCCAGAGCTATACCCAGGTATCCAAAACCAACCCCCTCCCTCAAGTAAAGCCCCAGTAGGCTCTATATAGCACCATATATACAGACTTTTCCATATACTTATAAAAGCTTCTCTTTTACTCCTTAGTTCTAAATAAACAGTATTTTACGCTACCTTCCAATTAAACAAACCTAAGTCCAGCCCTTCACAGTAGCTATATAGATTTAAGGTAATTTAAATATCACTATAAAATACTAAGGATAATATAGATATAGAAGAGTAATAAATTATAGAATCTTTACTTCTTAGTATTTTATTTTATCTTATTTTTAAGAAGTTTATAAAAATTATTACTTTAAAATCTTCTTCATCTACTATAAAAGTAAGAATTACAGCTGGAAGTATAAATATCTATCATAATAAGTAATATTATTACCATTCGAATTAGTTATAAGCCAGTATAAATATAAATACTATTACTGGATATAATATATAGTCAAAACTATATATAATATAAAGAACTTAGATATCATTATATATATAAAGTCAAAGTAATTAAATATATATATAATATATTTTAAGTATATAGTAACTATATACTTACTAACTTAATAAATATTCTCTATATAGTAATTATATAATATTATAATAAATATAATTAGAACTTAGGTAGATAATATTAATATTCTATAAGATATTTTGATTAGATTATAGAAATTACATCTATTTTTTATATTCTCTGAATATAAGTTCTATATAGAAGAGATATGTTATCTATATTATTTTATTACTTAAATAGATCTTAAGTTAAATCTATTAAGATCTCCCGTATAGGTAGGTAGTCTCTCTAGAAGTATGCAAATCTATGCGTATTCCAGGCGAAAGTAACTGGTT
Organism: Colletotrichum lindemuthianum; assembly: GCA_001693025.2. Classification (NCBI taxonomy): domain Eukaryota; kingdom Fungi; phylum Ascomycota; class Sordariomycetes; order Glomerellales; family Glomerellaceae; genus Colletotrichum; species Colletotrichum lindemuthianum. Next base: position 44,970 of record MASP02000319.1, read on the forward strand.
ACCTGATATTAACTAATTCGGTACCTATCAGTTCTCGCACAGGCTCAAGTGACAGGTTTCTATGGTCAATATGAGACCAACCTAAGCACACTCATAGAAGTTACATGAAGCCTTCCCCCTAGGTCTTAAGCTCCTCATATAAAGCATGATTCCCAAAGTAGAGGGAGTTCCATAAGGGATTAGTCTCCGCGTCAGCTGCGCATTGCTCGATGGTATCCCAGTCCCGGTCAAACGGCGTGTCAATCCGCAGAACACGACGACTGAAGTAGGAACAACCTTTTGTCCTCAGTCTCCTCGCCATAACACGGGTCTCATAGGTGTCAGGAGCAAGCGCCAGGTAGTCGATCGCGCGCAAGCCCAAGTCGTCTCGTCCATCGATGGCGGCTGCCCAGTCTAGGCTGCCGCTGGAAGGGTCCTGCGCCAATAACAGCCAATCAAGCAGTCCCAGCATACCGTTCGCCGTCAAGATCATCAAGCCGAAGATACCATGGGAGTCCTGAATCGGGCGGCTCCAATTCGCGCCGTGGCGAATCAGCACCTTGCTTGTCTCGACGTGGCCTGCTCCGAGAGCAAGGTGCAGAGCAGTAGTAGCTGGGCAGTTTTCTGCGCCTCTAATTAGGTGCAGGTCGAGAAGGAAGCGTAGATGCCTCGAGGGACAAATGCAAGATCGGTAAGACAGAATATCGACGTCTTTGCTCGCTGGAATACTAGACTTCCAGTATTCATCATTCTGAGTGGTAGGTTGTCTTGTTCGGTTCTCCAGCAGCCACGATACAACCACAGTGTTGCCGGCACGAGCAGCCTTGTGTAGAGCAGCGCATCGGCCGACCCCTGTTGTCGGCCTTCGCGGGTGGTACGGCCAGTGATCTAGACAATTATCGCCTGGCTGAAAGTACGTTTTCCATGGTGCATCGACACAGAGCTTAGAGATGCGAGCCAGTACAGAGAGTGCGACGCTGGTATCTTTGGAAGCAGCCCAGAGAGCCAAGGGGGTGTGCAAAGGGATTGGTGCAACGCGTACAGTGCCGTTGTGACGAGTGACGTCGAACGCAGCATCATCCTGCAGGGCTAAGGAGTAAAGCGGAGTTGTAGCATAGTCGGAACACAATCTTGAGGTCAGGGTAAGGGAATAGAGCGTTGCGAAGTCGTTGACGTGATGTATGATAAGCCCGAGAATTTCGGCAGGAAGCTGGTGGTTTCTTGAGGTGAATTCCATAGCCATCTTGTTATTTTAGTTTATAGTTGCGGTGATGGCTTGCTGGGTGACAAACGTATATGCTTGCAGTATGGTCTTCAAAAATAACGAGGAGACAAGGGTATAGTTTTGTCAGAAATAATACGTTCGAGCGGCAGAGCTTGCACTATTTGAACCTCAGGCATCCGCGGCATCTCCACAGGACTTGCCCCACTTAAACCGGCTGGAATGGAGCCTTACGTAGCATATATAGCTATATTTAATGATATATAATATATACTAGATTTTGTCTTCTAATTATATATTATAATTAAGAGTATTATAATACTAAAAAGCTAATAGGTAAAATATATATATTATAACGATTTTATATATCTTAAATACTAAGATATTTAGTAAAAATATCTCTATTTTAATACTTAAGAAAGCTGATTAGTAAATTACCTAATATAATACTTTTTAGATGGAAGCTAAAGTTTATAATTTATAGAATTACCTTAACTTTTAAGTAGCCAGTAAAAAGAATCTTAATATTATAGCTAGCTTTAAGTTTAGTAGAGGTAAGTCTGTTAGTAGTAAGTTGAAACTATAATACGTAAGTAATAGTATTATTATAGTACTAATGAGATTAAGTCTTCAGAGCTTATAGTAATTAGGTGTAAATTTAATAAGAAGATTAAGAGATAAAGTTAGGAGTATCCGAAGATAATTATAAAGTTAATTACTGAAAAGCTATAGAAGTCTAACTCTAAGAAAACTTAAGCTTATCCTATATATAAATCCTAATTCCTAATATAATAATTACTAATTAACGTAGTTAATAGGTAAGCTGTCAGGATAAGCAAGCTGTCAGAAAACCTAGTTTCTTACACCTTCTTACCTTTAATGTATATTATTCCCCCAGATATAATATAATTCACAAATAGAGAAGCTTAAATAACACTTACTATCTAAACTCTTAAAAAAGACTCTAATCTTACTATTAGTATTACTATAGAGATATATTTAGTACCTTAAATAACTCTCAGTATATAATTAAAAGGAATATTATTATAATATAATATTATATCTAATTTATAGAAATTAACTATATTTAAAGAGGAGAAGCTAGTTAAGTATATTTTTAATCTAGATTCCTAATTATTTCCTCCTTATATTAGTGGTATAGAAGATATAGTTAATTAACTACTTACTAACTGTAATATACTACTAGTTACGAAGTACTAAACTTTAAACTTTATTAAGTAATAACTATAGCTCCAGATGCACTTTTTTTATAGATATAATTAATAGAGAACTTAATATAAAGATCCAGACGTAATAAATATATAGTTTCATTTTATAGTAAATATAATTATGAAATATAATATTATAGACTTTAATATCTATAATTTTAATAAGATTAGCTTTATAATAAGCTAGATTATATCTAGGATAGTTATTATAAGTATGGAAAAATATTTAAATATAAAAATAATATAGTTTAGTAATTATAAATAGATTATAATTATTCAGACTATTAGTTTATCAGACTATAATACTCCACTATATATTATTATTACAGACTAATATTACCTCTCTATTTAATATATAGAAACAGGTTTTCTATATAACTAGATTATTATAATATCTAAAAATAGGTAGATTATAAATAAAAGAAGTCTAGATTAACTTTAGTATTTTAACTAGTATATAAAGTTATATATTAGTAGTAATTATTACCTCCTTATTATTAATAGATATAAAAGTTACTATACTACTAACTTTAAGATATATTATAAAGAAAATAATATTATTACTTTCTATATACTAATCTATTTCTCTTATTTACTTTAGCTTTTAGATATTAGGTATTTTAAGCTCTTAAAGAAAGTATATAATTAATAACTTAAGGATAAAATATACTAAAGTAATATTTATATTATAAAGGAAAATTTCTTCTCTATATTTCATAATATTTTTATATAAATTCGTACAGTTAAAAATATCTAGAGAGGTTTCAGAGAGGTTAAGCTTATTTCTAAATATAGAAAGTATATTTTCAAAACTTAATATAAAGCTTTATACTCTAATACTTCTAGGATCCCTCCTAATAATGTCTCTTATATAAACTTCTTAAATACTAAATAACTTAATAGAGGTATCTTTTCAGTCTAAACTAATTAAGAATTAAATTTCCCACTATTAAAATAGTTTACTAACTTTAATTATTAAAACTATAAAGTATTTATTAAAAGAAATATATAGATTTAAATACTAGATTATATTATTAAGATCTAAAATCTAGATCCTTTAGGAAGAGAATAATCTACTTAGTTAATATAGGAGAATTAAGAAAATATATTTTAGATAAGGAGGAAGTCTTACTATAGCTAAAGTAGAGAATATTCAGTTACAGAGAGAGGTAATAACTTAGATTGAGGAGGAATTACATTAGAGTAGTAGTTATTAGCTAAGGACTAAGATAAGCTAATAGTAATATAGCGTCTATAGGAATACTAATTATAATATATAAGTATATTAATTTATTAAAGAAATATCTAATAAAGACGATTCTGAGTAGTTTAATTAAATTTAATCTTTCTATTATTATTTCTTAATTATATTTATATAATAGGTAGTTGTTTCCTGACAGCTTACTTATCCTGATAGCTTACTTATTAATTACGTTACTACTTACTAGTAATTAATTACTAATTACTTTTATATATATAAAGTAATTACTTTATTATTATATCTATATAATTTATATTATAGTTTTTCTATAATAAGGAGAGCTTCTATTATTCCTATATTATCTTATATATAAAAATCCTATAACTACTAAATATCCTGCAGGATATCCCTTAGTCCTATAGTTCTAATAGATTATAATATTAAGTCTCCTCTCTAAAAGTCTAATCTCTAAACCTATATAAGTGAGTATTATTTCTCATTTAAATATTAGTATTTATACTTCTCTAAATACTAATATAATAGTAAAATCTTCTCTTAATTCTATATTATCTTCTATTATATATTATTATTGTCGCACTCTGTAAATTACTAAGCTTAGTTTTAAGGTTATACCTTATACTTATTACTATAGTTAGGATTTTCGCTACAAAATACTTCAGGGAATAGACATTTATAATACTTATATACAAGCTGGAAAACTATATAACACTTCCAAAAATACTATCTGCAAATATATATAGTTTCTAGTGTTCTGATTATACAGACTAACGTATTTTTACCTAATGGACTATTTATTAGATAAAACTAGTTATTTCGATAATAAAGAAGAAGCTACTAAGGTAGTTTTACGAAAGAAAGCTAAAATATTATATAAATAGTCCGAAACTTTAAGGAAGGTTGAGGCTGAAATAGATAAGTTACTTGCAAAGCTGGATCGTATCCAGAAAATAGAGTAGAATATCTTTAAGTAAGGAACAGTTATTACTAGTGATAATACTGAAGTAAAATTAAGTTTACCTATAGTAAATAAGAGTATAACTATTTCAGATATATAGTTAAATAATATTTTCAGAGTAATTAATTAGGATACAATACTAAGTAATCCTAACTTAGCGAATTTCGATTTTAATACTCCTGATATAGTAATTAAGAATTCTTAATTTTTATGGGATAGTATTCCTAAATATAGAAATATTTTATCTCCTTAAGGTTTTTTATCTAATTGATACTTAGGTTGAGAGTGTTAAATATAACTAGTTCATTAATCTAAATTATAGGTATTATAGTTTATTTATATACTTATTATTCTCAGTATTCTTAAAGTTCTTTAAAATATCTAATATTAGATACTAATTTCTATATATTTTCTATATAACTATATTCTTTCTATTTAATAAGATATTATATTTCTATATTATCTTATTAATTAATATAATTAATAATTCATTCTACTTTATATTCTTATTTTAAATTAAGTTTGAAATAATCTTTTATATAGTATTTCTTTAATATTAATTTAAGAAAGAAAATATAAAAAGCTAAATAACATCTTATAGTATTTAGTAGTAATAGTTTATAGTCAATATTTAAGATTTTGAAAACAGTTTCAAATAGTCTAAATTTCTTAAAATCTAATTTATCGCTTAGTTATTTAGTCTTAATATTTTATCTAGTAAGGTAGATACTATCTTCCTCCTTAAAGATTAATCCTCTAATCCTTAAAATATTAATATATTTATATATTTATTATCTAATAAATTTAAGTTCTTTTGGAAGCTTATTCCAGAGAGTATAAAGTTTTAAGATATCTATTATTACTTTTATAGCTTATCCTCCCTATTCAAATTCTCTATATATAGTAAAGTTAAATTTATAATTAAAATAGAAAAGTAATTCTTTAATATTTTCCCCTACTATATTATTATAGGTAGATTAAACTATTAGTAGTAAAGTAACCTAATTATCTTATTAGTAGTTAATATAATATCTAAGGTAGATTTTAAGAATCTCATTAATATATTCAGTCTAGCTATTAGTCTATAAGTAGAAAATAGTAAATAGATAGTATTTTACTTTAAGTTACGAAATTAGGAATTTCTAAGATTTAAATTTAAAGAGTTTATTTCTATTAGATATAATTTCCTAAAGTAACTTATATTAACTAATAATAATTCTAAGGAAAATATATATAAAACCTTCTACTATATTTAATTCTTTATAGAGAATAAAGTAAATATATTTAGTAAGTTATTCTACTATAATAAGAATATTATTATAATATACTTTAGTTCGTAGTTCTTATAATTTCAGTAACTTAATAATAAAATCTTAGGAAATTAATTCCTAAACCTTTTAAGGTATTAGTAGGACTTATAATTTACTATAAAGTTTATATTAGCTAGACTTACTTTTAAGGTAGATTTCTTAATTCTTAATTATATTAATTATATCTTATCTTATAATCGTTTTATTATAAAATTATTAAATCCTTTTAAATATCTTAGCAACTTCTTATTATCTATATACTAATATACTATAAATATTTCTAATTATCTTATATATTATTCTTCTAATTATACTAATATTAACTTATCTAGTAGTTAAGAATAACTTCTATATAGATATAAAGTTTCTTCTTATATCTATTTTTAAGATAATTTATATTTCTTCCAATATTAAGATATTATAGTCTAGTTATTAACTAAGTATATTAGCTTTTCTATTTTCTATTCTTTTATAATAGATATTATAAAAGTTAAATTCTGAAAGAAATTCTAACTATCTAATCTATCATTTATTAAGATTCTTAAATATTATAAAATATATAAGATTCTTATAGTTAGTATAAATCTAAATTTTATATTTAGTTTCTGAAAGTTATAATCTCTATTCTTAAAATACTTTAATAATAGCTATAAGTTTCTTATTATAGATCTAGTAGTTAAATTCTAGTCTACTAAGTTTATATAAATAGAAGATATAAAAATATAATATTCCTTTTATATCTTATTATCCTAATTATCCTCCTATTATATAGTCTAAAATATTAATCTTACCTTTAAATAGTTTATTATGATTTTAAATTATAAAAGTAGATTCCAAAATAACCTAATTCTTAATATTCTAAAATACTTCTTCTTATTTATTAATTTAATTAAATTTAGTATCTTTTTATATAAATTCAGTAAAAAAGGTTATTTTCTTTATATACTTCTTAAGGAATCTTCAGTAAAAGTTAGTAAATCTAAAGAAAACTTAGATTTTCTTAATATTTATCAGCTTAAGCTAATTCTTAACTATCTGAATCTTCTTAGTTAATATCTTAATTATATTTAGTATAATAGTGAATTCTAAATATTCTACTTATTATATATAAAATTCGCTTTTCTCTAATTTAAATAGTAGTTTAACTTACTAAAGTTTCTAAAATACTTTATAAATATATTCCTTATATTCCTTAAGTATTCTTAAGTAAATAAAAATATTATTAAGATATACTATATAAAACATATCTAAATATTTATATAGTATATAATTAATTATAAATTAGAATATTATAGATATATTAGTAAATCTAATAAGTATTCTAAGATACTTATAAAATCCTTTTCTTATTCTAAAAGTAATCTTCTATTTTTTACTTTCTTTAATTTAGATAAAATTATAAGCTTCTTTAAAATTAAAAACTGTAAACTAATTAGTTTTATAAAATTAGTTTTATAATTCTAATATAAAGGATAATAAGTATTAATTCTTAATTATTATATTATTTAATTAATAATAATTAATATAAAGTTATAACTTACTATTCTTCTTAAATATAAATAAAATTAAACTTCCTACTAGTAATATTCAATATTTAATATAATTTTTGTTAAGGTATTCGTTAATATACTGTGATGAACAAATGGCACGGTATACGGTCTGAATGTAGGTTGTTGAAAGGTATGATCTA